>JAGKQL010005122.1:0-12310 GCA_018398635.1 Cyprinodon brontotheroides
ATTATTTTGAAAACAATGCCATTGTTTTTTTATTATTTTTGTTTTTTTTTTCTCGAAAAGAAGCACACTCATTGATTGGCATTTTGTGAAAAACATCCAAATATGTAACATCAATGTAATTCCCAAAAATTTTAATCACATCAGACCAATTGAAGAGTGTTTTAAGCACAGATATTAGGCTTTTGAAAGGTATGTTCATTTCTGTGCTCTCAGTACTTATTTGGGCTCCTGAGACATGGATCATTACATAAGGGTAGTCTCGCCAGCTAGAATGAATTCCATTATAATAAACTTCTTTCCTGTTTTTTTTTTTTTTAAAGATGTCATAATTTTGTGGCATTTGGCACATGCCCCATAGTATCAGGACTATAGACATTCATGTGAACTACATTAAAGTTTAGTAGCATCATAATAGAATGGGGAAAAAGTTCTGAACATTTCTGCATAGTACTGCTGTGTATAAATGCTTTAAAGAAAAGGTGACAAACGGCTCACTAAATAAATAAACTGCATGATATAGTGGAGGTCATTTACAAGGTGAAGCTGACAAAGAGGAATGAGGAACTGGTTCTCTCTGGTTTTTACTATTTAGTGTGAGATTCAAGACACTCCTTCACTTTAAGGCTCCAGAGGAGTTGATAACAAGGTAAGTTTCTCTATACTTGATTAGAAACAATGATGACAACAAACACCTGCTAACAGGTAATTTTAACAGGTAACAGCTGGAGGTCATTTTGCAGGGCTCTGACAGTGCTCCTCCTGTTCCTCCTTGCACAAAGGCAGAGATAGCGGTCCTGCTGCTGGGTTGTACTGGTCTGTCTCCAGGTAGCGTCTCCAGACTCTGGACACTATATTGACAAACACAGCAAACCGTCTTGACACAACTCCCATTGATGTGGCATCCTGGATGAACTATAATACCTGAGCCATTGCGTGGGTTGTAGAGACCATCTCATGCTTCCACGAGTGTGAAAGCACCACAAACATTCAAAAGTGGCCAAAAAATCACGTACTGAGAAGTGGTCTATGGTCCCCACCTGTAGAACCACTCCTTTATTGAGTGTGTCTTGCTAATTTCAGTGGACAGTTTGATTTCACAGAAGTTGGATTTGATGGAAGTTGTCAGGAATATTCCCTTTCATTTTTTTGAGCAGTATATATTTGTAGAGATGTTTGAGAACCATTTGTCCTTTTCCTCTCACTTCAGAGCCACTGTCATGTTTTAGTAGAGCTGTTACTTAAAAGTAAGTTTAGAAATGTCTCCTCTAGCTTTTTTTTCAATGTTTATTTTAATTTCTATGTTATGAACTTCTTTTCCTCTTTTCTTTTAGGTTCTGTGGTGTAAACCGCAAGGCAGAAATTCTAACAACAATGGGAGGAGGAGACTTTGGCAAGTTATCAGACCTGCTGGAGACGGCTCAAAAGCATTCTACCACTGTTGGTAAAGTCTGGCTCACCGTGCTGTTTGTCTTCCGCATCTTTGTCCTGGTAACAGCTGCTAAAGAAGTGTGGG
This sequence comes from Cyprinodon brontotheroides, assembly GCA_018398635.1. Classification (NCBI taxonomy): domain Eukaryota; kingdom Metazoa; phylum Chordata; class Actinopteri; order Cyprinodontiformes; family Cyprinodontidae; genus Cyprinodon; species Cyprinodon brontotheroides. The sequence goes on from JAGKQL010005122.1 coordinate 1,514, forward strand.
GTGACGAGCAGTCCAATTTCTTATGTGACACTAACCAACCAGGCTGTCAACTTGTTTGTTACGATAAGACCTTCCCAATTTCTCATGTCCGCTTCTGGGTGATGCAAATAATTTTTGTCTCCACACCAACACTTATCTACCTGGGGTTGGCTCTCCACAAAAAACGCATCAATGAGAAGAAAGAAATAAAAAAATCAAATCAAAGCATCAATAAGAAAAAAAAGAAAAGCAAAAGAGATCAAGATCAGAGCATCAATGGGAAGAATCAAGGAGATAGCACCACAGAAGATCTAAAGAGTAAAAGTAAAAAAGAAGAAGTACAGGAACTGCCGCTGGAAGGTGGTGTCCTGAAAGCGTACGTCTTCAACATTATTTTCAAGATTCTGTTTGAAGTGGCCTTTCTTGTAGCTCACTACTTCCTGTATGGATTTGGCTTGGATCCGATGTACAGCTGTGAACGCTGGCCCTGCCTCACCAAAGTGCTCTGCTATGTGTCCCGACCCACGGAGAAAACAGTCTTCATCATCTTCATGCTTGTTACTGCTCTAGTGTCTCTGCTACTCAACGTAGTGGAGGGGTTTCATCTATTATGCAAGAAAGCAAAGCAGCAAAAGAAGAGCATTCAGGGAAATAGAAATGAGAAGGATGGTGTGGTTTAGGCCTATAGACTCTATAGCAAACATAATGAACACTTATTCACTTAGGAGCACTAGTTCAGTGTTGTTATTAGTTCTTACCTGTTCCTTTAATGTAACATATTTTCCCTGCTATACGTGCTCCTCATTTCTACTTGGATTGTTGTCAGTTTATGGCTAGTCTGCAACTTCCTGTTTAACTTCATTCCTGTCTGTAAGCTTTTGACAATTATATATTTTTTTAATTCTTCCACTCGCCTCCTACCCACTGAGCAACTCACCAACGGTTCAAGGACTCACTAAGTGGAGACTGAACTGCCTACACAACCAACCCACCTAAGGGGTGATTGGTTGAATGATTGATGAAAATAAAATGATTCTGATTGATTGGTTAACTGACTGCTTTATTGATTATTATCAATCATTCAGACATTCTAAGATGTTGTGGAGACTTATTCAGGGTTTACCTCACAGCTTGCCTACGGACCATTGCAGATAGGAACCAACCAGGACGGATTATGGAGGACGTATGGATCGATGTAATCAGATATAGACTTGAAGTCGTTCTTCATATCATTGTTTGCCTGGTTCTGCTGCAAGTTTCTTCCACTAAAAGGGAATTTTCATTTCCTCTGTTGCTACAAGAACGTTGGGTGTTAGGGGTTTCTTTCAAGTCAATGAGTCGATGCAATCAACTGACTGTATGATCTGGTTGAATTTTCTCTTTAAAGTGCCTTGAGACGCAACTTGTTCTGAATTGGCACTACAGAACATGAGTTCAAGAAAAAAAAACTGAATTATATAATTAAAGCATTTGTGGTTGTGTGAGCAGACCTGGTGTTTCAATAAGATATTCGTTCAAGTCTTAATCGTCAAAGTCCTGCAATAGTCCTAAGCCATAAAGCTACCAACATGCTGAATGGAGTTATAACCTGGTTATCTGAGATTGTCTTTAAATTCAAGTTTAGTCAACAAATTGTTTAATCATGACTGATAATGAGGAGCAGCCAGCAACATTTTCAATTTGAACCTGGAAATTTATGTAAAATTAAGATAAAATCATTCACACAGTCTTCCACTTCTACTTCAGCTTAAGGTTGTATAACTCCTCCAAGCTTGTTCTACAATCTTGGATGTCTCAGCTCCATGCTCAGAGTTGGGTAGAGTACTTAAAGATTATGCTCTAGGAGGAAAGGGTAAAGAACTTTTAGTGGTCATTTGTTTTTTTACTTTATATTGCTGTATATAGTTGGTTCTTATCTGCAATGGTCTTTATAGCTGATCACAAATAGCTCAAATAAAGGGCTGGTTATACTCCTGCAGCAGTGTGTAGCAGGTATGATGCAGATATTTTTGATTTATACTCAATATTGAAGCGTGGTGTGCGCTATGCTATTCCACGCCACAACGCAAGAGGGACGATCACGAACTAGCTGTGGATCTAGATACGGCCGAGGGGGTGAGGAAGTGGAAAAATGCAAGGGGCAACTTTGTGAGACAACGGAGGGACATGAGGGTGAAAAAGAGTGGGGATCCAGGTGGAAAAAGGGTCCCAGCGTTCTCGCGCACCTCGCTCTTCTAGCTGGTCCAACTTCACGAGTCATTTACAATACAAACAAAACTAGCGTGCAAGGAACCAACCAGGAAATATTCATGCGTGTAGAGCGGAGGAAGCCTTGACCAATTTAGAGGCCTCTGTCTGCGGCGAGACGTGAGCAATGTGGGGTAAACGAGTCAGTCTCCATGTCATGTATTAAATCTACTCACAGAGCAATTAACCAGGCAGAGTCCAATCTTCGCACAGGTTAATTCTACGGTGGGCTCACCTACTTCGAGTGGCTGCTGGCAGAATAAAATACATGACATGGAGATGCGACTTGTTCCCTCCATATGCCTCTATACCTGGCCCTGCGGTCACCACAATTTCAGGGGACTCTGTGCTGTTGAGCTGAGCATAAAACCAGCGCTTTACTCTTTTGGTGAGTAGCGTTACCAGACATTTTACTCAAGTAGGAGAAGCAATACTTTGACAGGTATATTACTTCCAGGGTAAAAGTAAAGATTAGAAGTAATAAAATAATAGTAGTAATACCTGAGTAAACCCAACTAGTTACTACCTATCTTTGACTCATGTTGAAAATAATAGTTGAGATTAAGAGCTAGACAGGGGACACATGTTTAGCTGTAGCTTTTCTGTCCCTGACCTTCCATATTAGTTAAAAACATCCTCAACATCATCTCTAAGAGAACAGACCATCATTGGATTTCCTGCCACTATTCACAGAAAAATTTGTTTTTTTCAGTTCCTAGAAAGTTTCTTTGAAATGCTGAAAAGCAGGAAAAGAGAAAACAGCAATCAATTCGCAGAAGGGAAAAATGTTACTAACAATGCAATGAGGAAATAAGACTGAAAAGAAGGCCTGTTCTCATGAGTCACTGATTTGCATGTGGCAAAGTGAAACTTGTAACTTTGAACAATGGGTTTTTTCATGCTTTCATAAAGTGCAGATATGTGGAATTCAGGGCTTACAGATGACCTTATGATTGTTCTCCTTCATCCCACAGACCATCTGAGGGTATTGCTAAAAACACTGAATGTTTAAGTGATAGTTACTCATGCAACACACCAGGTGGTGACCACTCAGGACCTCCATATATTGCCACATTAGACACTCCAATCCTAATTTGTTCTGTGTGCACTTCACTTTACATGGACTTGCACTTGTATCACATGCTCTAAGGCATGTTGACTGGAGATGCTGTGTTTTGCCTTCCTAAGGCTGCAACAATGCAGCAACAGAGTTGATTCCTTCACGCTCTCATTATACTCATCGCTATGCAGGGGACCAAGACACCTCCCTGGTCAGCCAGGCCAACAATGACCCTAACGACTTCCCTTTTCAGAGGCGTATACCAGTATTGGTTTTGCAGACTAACAAAGACCTCAAGGACTCCCCATTAGTAAGGGACAGACCTGTTTTTCCTGTTCAGTTTGCATGTTTTCTAAGCAAAAACAAGACTTTGTTGGTTTACTCTATAAAGCTTGGAACCGAATGCAAATTCTGATATTTTGAATTGAAAAAGGAATTCCTCGGTGGAAAGCGAAATGTCTTCAAACTTGGAAAAAAAAGTCGATTGGTTTGCTTTTTTCGAAAAGTTTCTCCAATAAATGTAATAGTAAATGTAACTAGTTACTACACACCTTTGAACATGCTGAGTGTAACAGTTGAGGTTAAGAGCTAGACAGGGGACATGTTTAGCTCTAGCCTTTCTGTCTAATTATTGGACCCGACCTTCCATATTAGTCAAAAACATCCTCTACTTTGTCTGTAAGAGAACAGATTGTAGCTCTGCCTCATTAGATGTCCTGCTACTATTCAAAGAAAAATAAGGTTTTCCAGTTAGTATAAGGATTCTTTGAAATGCTGACAAGCAGCAAAAGAGAAAACAGCAAAAAATTAGGCAGAAGGGGAAAATGTTACTGACAATGCAATAAGGAAATAAGACTAAAAAGAAGGCCCGTTCTCCTGCCATCAGCATGAGTCATCGGATTTCTTGTAGCAAACTAAAAAATGAAACTTGTAACTTTAAACAATGGATTTTGTCATGCTTTCATAAAGTGTCGATTGGGGGAGTTCAAGGCTTACAGATGTCTTTATGATGGTTCTCCTTCATCCCTACTGACCAACCGGCAATGCTGAGAGCAACACTGAAGTAATAATGCCAACAGATTTACTCATGCAACACACCTGGTGACCACTCAAAACCTCCATATTTTGCCACATTAGACACTCCAATCCACATTCATTCTGCATGTAGCTCACTTTACATGGAATCACCCTTCAAATCTTTGATTTTCCACTCATATCAGATGCTCTAAGGCCTGTTGACTGGAGATGCTGTGTTTTGCTTCCCCAAAGCTGCCACAGTTTGGTCCTCAGTGGAGGACGCCATCATTGCTGTTTATTGGTGATGACAACGTCTATGCCTCCTCTTCCAACTTATAAGCTTCTTGTGGAGTTAAGCTGACCTTGTGCTTAGCTTGGCTTCAGCCAACGCTGTTAGCATCACTTATTTTGTTTCTTGGCTGTAATTGGGGACTGCATCATCTAGCAACCTGACCATTTCTAACCCAATTATTAATGTCATCCCACTGTTACACCAGGCTGATCCACACTCCCCATTGGAGAAGCGCCCTTAGAGAGAGAAAGATTAAGGAAGAGAGGAGAGAGATAAGGTAGAGTTTGAAAAACAGGACACAGAAAGGATGATGTGAGACGCACATTTAAGAGCAAATTTGAGCAGTTCAGTTCAATTCAGTCACATTCTGTCTTAATTAAACCTTTTGATCAGGCGTCAATAATCGGCTCATTGTCTTTACTTCTAATCTAAATAAGTTAGAACAAGCAGCCTTTCATAGGATAACTTGTGCAGTGCAATCTATAATGTGCAATTACTATTTGATACCCTGTACAATAACCAGTTTCTCTATATTTTACACCCAGTGCAATAAGACTATGATGTATAAATATCCATCTATATAAATACCCATGTAAATAACCTGTGCAATAGCCCTGTATAATAATCCTACTATGAAAACAAAAAAATAAAAAATAAAACTGTCATATGCACTGTTTATACTGTATTTATCCCATGTACTTTTTTCTTCCTTTGGCACCTTCTTCTTCTCCTTTGACTTATTTGAGCTAATGTAACTTAGGTACATTTCTCCACTTGTGAGATCAATAATATCTAATTAATTCATTAATCAATCAAATCAATCAATCAATCAATCAATCAATCAATTCAAATCAATCAATCAATCAATCCAATCAACTCAATCAATCAATCAATCAGCAGTATTTGAAACAGGACTAACATAAAAAACATGCCCCAACATCTATAAAATGCAACAGTGTTGTGACAGGCAGCAGCACGAAAGCTGATATTTCTCTCCAGGATGGAGTCACTGCCAAACCAGAACTGACTAGACTATGAGAAAAAGCAGAGAGAGCATAATGTTAGAGATTGAAACGAAGAATTCTGCAGGAATGGGTGAATAGACATAGCATGAAGCAGAATGATGAAAAGGGTCCTCATGTTCCTCCAGCAAAGTCTAAGGCCATAGCAGCCTAATTATAGAGAGAAAGCTCAGGATAACATGAGCCACCAACTAATAAGCTTTATCAAAAAGGGAAAGATTTAAGCCCAGCGTTTAAGCCTGTAGACAGGGTGTCTGCCTTACGAAGTGCCTAGCCTCTGAACAGGTGTCAAGTAACAAACTACAAATACATTGTTGTTACTGTACTTTTAAGTACACACTTTTTAGGTATCTAGCACTTTTACTCCATTACTTCTATTTTTCTTTCCTACTTCTGACTTCTACTCATTACATTTTCACAGTAAGTACCTGTACTTTCTATTCCTTACATTTTTAAAACAAACGTTACTTGTTACTCTTGGCTTTGATTTAATGTCTATAAAATATTTATTTCACGTCATGTGCGCCATCCATATGCAGATCATTGGCTCCATCCACATCTAGTGAAAACTAGTGTACCTGGATGAGTAATATAACGCAAACACTTGTTGGTTAACTAAAGGAAATCATTAGAAGCAAGCAGGTGTTCTTTGGACTGCAAAACGTGAATTATCTATGCCATGCTGCAATGTAGGATTCAGAAAAAGATGTTAAAATGTCTGAAAGGTCGGACACAGGCGAGAGCGTAATCAGGAGATGGAGACCAACAAGACCTCCCTCATCCTTTGCCCTATCTCAAACAATCTTTCGAAATCGTCGAAAAAATTTAGCTTTCAATTCATATGGTGGCATCTGGCTGTTATTTTTTAAAGGTTACTTTATACTTTTATACTTTAAGTAGTTTTTGGAGCACATACTTTTCACTTTTACTTGAGTAAAAGAGGTCAAGTTGATATTTCAACTTTTACCAGAGTGTTTTTTATACTGCAGTATCTATACTTCTACTTAAGTAACAAATGTGTGTACTTTTGACCGCCACCGGCCTTGAAGTAATAAATGCATGGACTAGTTTTTCAGCAACACCCCTGGACAGGATATTTAATTTTTTTTGCAATATTCCGCAGATGAAAGAAGGACATTCTAGAAACCACTTTCATATGGGATTTAAATGATCGGTTCTGATAAAAAGTAACACCAAGCTTTTTTACTTTATCATCTGAGATCAATTTAATCCCATCTAAATGACATTACTGACTAATCAGTTTCTTTTTCAGTGACTCTGGTCCAAAGACCATAACTTCTGTTGTGTCTACACTCAGGAGCAGAACAGCAGCAGAACAGCATAACAGTGAGAATTAATCCCCACCCTGTCTACCAATAATAGTAGATAGTTCTAGCATTCAATGTTGTTGTGTCCTTGGGCAAGACACTTCACCCCAATTTGCTACTGATGGTGGTCAGAGGACCTAGTAGCACCACTGTACAGCTGCCTTGCTTCCATCAGTGAGCCCCAGGGCAGCTGTGGCTATAATGTAGCCTTCCATTGTAGGTGTGTGACTGAATGTAGTGTAATACCCATTGGTCAAGTCTCCTGACTTGAAAAAGTGCTATATCAGTGCAGGCCATTTGTCATTTAATATAAAAGAGTTAAGGGTTTATGTTTAAAAATCTTCTAAAAAGATTACATTGCACAGTTTAACTAGTTTTTTTCCTTTATTAATTGAAACAAAATACATGACATCCTTTCTACAATGTTTTCCAATAGACTAAACAGCCTTTCCTCCCTTCTGCATTAACCAACAGCCTGAAGAGGCTATAATGGCATGGCCTCTAAGCCACTGTGGCCTCTTCTTCATCCTCCTCCATCTCCTTCTCGGTTGGAACCGAGCCAGGGGAGGGTTCCACCATTGTGGAAGGGCTCTTCTCCCGGGATGAGGCAATGCAGCAGGGAGGCTGCACAGAATGACTGCTGCCTATTGCCTAATTCATCCGTAAACCACTTCCTTGAGGCATTAGTGGGCTCCACTGTCTCAGTTCTACTGCCTGTCAGCGGTCTCCTTAGCTCCTTCTGTCACTGATCAGACCTTGAACCAAAATACAACCAGATACAACAGGGAATGGTAAATAGGTTTATTATTTGAATGTTGCAGAGAACTTGGGAACAGGTTAAACCAATGTAACATAAACCACTTCTTCTGAATTCAGGAGTAAAAATCCAGACGTGGGGGTTCCTCAAAGGTGACACTGCATGAAAAGTGGGATTTTTAGATCAATATAAGCGGCCCTGTAGATTGTGCGTGGGAACTTCAGGTTAGCGGCAGTTTACGACAATTTGCAGAGCTTCGCTGAAAACTCCGTAAATTGTCAGAAATTGACATGGACTCTCTTAGGCAGTGTTCCCCCCATGCCTCCCCATGGAATTCTAGGGGAGGCTTTAACATGTAAATGAACATGCTGTGAGCTATACAAATGCAAACCAGGGTTGCAGGGGGGGGGTTTTACCCCAAGTGACATCTTTCTGGGTAAGAAATTCTCTGATACAAAGAGATCAGGCCTCAGTATAGCCTCTTACATTTTAGCTTGAATTGATTTATTTAATTAAAGTATAGAGACCAAAAACAGATCTTTAGCTGACAGAGCAATACATTTAGAGCAGTAATTATAAAAAAAAATTGCATTTAAGATAAAAATAAAATGTTGTCTGTCAATATGCTCAATTCACAATTACTTAAGTGGAAAAGTTTCAAGAAATGAGTCTGAGATGATTTACTTTATAACATGGCGCATTATCCTGTTGGAAGTAGCCATGAGAAGATTGGTACACTGTGATCACTTAAAGGTCCGCCAGGTCAAGATCCGCGAATTGCAATGCGCATCAAACAGGAAAAGAATCATTCGACAAATTCGGTTTGTCAGGGGTAAAATATAGCAGCAACAGATCGGTGACTAGGAATTATAGCACAATTCTTTATATATATATATATATATATATATAAAAAAAAACTAACTAATACCATTTATTTAAATGATTGGATCCAAAACTATTGGTTATTCACCAACGAGGAAGCAGATTTCTCATCTCCATCAAAATATTTATTTTATACCGAGGGACTTAAACTTTTAATCAAATCCATTCAAAAGAAACTTCTTATTACAGGAATGAAAAGAGATGCTGAGTTTGGAAGTAGTGAATAAGTTCATTAAAAAGCAGTTTTGAATTATCCTTATCCCCGTTACAAAAAATCTACAAAAATATATATATATATTTGGGCAGAAACTGAACATATGCTGGATGATGGTGGGGATTTTTTTAATATGTCATATTAAATTAAGCCCTCACAGGGGTTCATACAGGAATGAGTGACTCTAATTTAATGCTATTTTAATGCTATTTGAAATGATTTTAATGCCATCAACAAGAACCATGTAGCTGCAAGCAGAGTTCCATGACTCAAGCTCCATATGTATATAAACACACACACATATACACACACACACACATATATACGTATATATATATCCTCCCTAGCTTTTCTCCGCCTCGAGGCGATATAATATATCTGACGAAACCTGTTTTTATAAGCACTTTTTTTATTAAAGAATTATAAATACTTGGATAAACATATTTAAATAATTTTTAGTGCCAATTAAGGCCTTGATAAAAAAAAAAAAGAATGATTTTTTAATTATTTTATTGATCAGCGGACACCCTGGTTCATCACCGGCGCGCATGCTCTATGCGATCTCCAACTCAAACTCGGCGAATGATAAGGTTCTGGTGGGGATGGATGCTTTTGCTTTGTGCAGCTGTCTGGAGATTCTGGATTTGGTAAAACTCCTCTTGTGGCGAGCGATGGCGACTCTGCATCAAAACAAGGCGAACTCAAAGAAGAAATGCTAGCGGTAAATATATGTTCGATTACTGCCTGCTAAGCTAAAAGCGGCCTACAGCCTGAGCTTCGGCTAATAGCGCAGCCTAAGCCTAAAGTTACTGACTATAGCTGCCACTAGTAGCCGGTATACAGGAACAAGCTTTATTAAAGTGTATTTTTGTGATTCACAGAAGCCGGCAGTCTGTCTTAATTACCGCTCAGTTGTAGCGCTATGAACCGGCAGGGTAAGGTTTAAAGAATATGCTTCATTCTGGCGGTAAAGCGCAATGGTTATACGGATAGATACCGATCATAGCTTGTACATTTTGTTTTCACAGACCTCCCCATCTGGGCAAGTCCAGGATTACGCGACGTTGGTAAAGCGACATTATTGTGTGGTAAAGTGAGCTACATTTTTAATGTTTTCCTCCTTCCTTGTTACACTGTGACTTTGCGTTTGATTTTTATTTATACCACTCTCATTTAATTGTTTTCCAGCTGCCTGTAAGGCGTATTTTTCAGGCAGTGCAGCGGGAGCTTCAGATATCACGCTGCCAGCCAACACGCTGCGTGCTGAGGCTATCTGCTCGAGGTCGGGCCAGAAGAAAAGAGGGTAAGACTTTATTTGGTGACTATTTTTCAGGTGCATTAATAGGTAATGTTGTGTCCATACGCAGTGCGGCTGATTCATTGTTGTTTTTTTTTCAGCTGCTGGCGAGGCAGAATGTGCTAGCAGATGAGGAAGTGTGGAACTCTGATCCGCCTTCCCCGGCGATTGTCTCTTGATGTGGGATTATGCGGTGCGCCGCCATTTAAGTAGAGCGGTTCTCTCTGAACTCTGTGTTAAGCTGCAGTCGGTTAGAAGCGATGCCGAAGTACGGAGGCCGCACAGTAAGAAGCGTCTGCACTCCGGACCTGCCTCGGAGGGAATGCTGCCTGTTACTACCTCCAACCCCGAGGAAGCAAGCGGACAGGATTCAGGGTTTTAATTTTAGAAATGCATGTGTTTGGATACGTGCTTTGTATATAGTTGTGTGTGTTTTTAATAAAACTCTTTTCTTTTATAAACAGCTTCGACAAATCTTCATTTCCTGTATAAATTCATTCATGTCCTTGATGGTAGCATAATAATTGTGTAGTAGTGTAGGATAACATAAATACACAGCATATGAATGAATAAATATATGAATGAATAAATATATGAATATATATATATGAATGAATAAATATATATATATGAATGAATAAATATATGAATGAATAAATATATATATATATATATATATATATATATATATATATATATATA
>JAGKQL010005123.1:0-14682 GCA_018398635.1 Cyprinodon brontotheroides
GCGGCAAATCATTGCAGCTTGGTGGCGGTGGCGTTAGCATAGTAGCATGGACGACGAGATGATTGAAAATGAACACAACGGAGATCTAGTCCTATTGGCAGACATCCATTTAAAATGTAGGCAACGGCATGAAAAAAGGGGTTTCTACTTTTACTTTTATACTTTAAGTAAATTTACAAGCCTGTACTTTGTTACTTTTACTTCAGTAAAGAAGTTTAACCAACTTCCACTTTACCAGAGTATTTTTTAACACAAGTATCTGTACTTTTACTCAAGTACGAAAAGAGAGAGTACTTTTGCCATCTCTGTTTACAACGAGCCAAGTTGCTGAGCAAAGACGGATCATAGCAACAAGCACTCACTCACTGGAAACATCACACCCTCGATCTCTCTTGTCGCGTGCCTCGTGCAATAGAAGTAGTTCTAGTCTGCACATGGTGCACAAATTGCCTGCATGCTCTCAACACTCGCATTAAAAAAAAAAAAAAAAAGGGATAATTTTCCAAGTCACTTTACAATCATGTGAGACTCAAAATCCCCCCGCCAGGTATTGGATACAAACCTCTGCATGTCAATTTTGGGGCGTGACAAAAGTATTAGAACCACACAAGGCAACATCCCCAAATTGCTTTGTTTGAATTCGCCTGTTTTATGGTGGAAGTTTAGAATTGTGAGATTTGGAGAGAAAAAGGGAGGTGTCGATGGGGTTTGTAGTTCTCTGGACGCTTCATATTTCACCCATTAAAATGGAGCCGAGGCAGAAGTTCAACTGAAGCAAACTGATTGCTTTCCTTCATCCACCCTGCGACACAGCCAATCAGCTTTGAACCATCCAAAGTTCATCTTTAAAAGGCCTCCGCCGATCCGGGTGACAGCGTTTCAGCCCACCTTCAGCCGCCCCTCCCCCACCATCGTAGCTAAAGCTCTTCATCAGGGAGTCATTCCTCCCCGGACTCTCACTGCGTTCCCTGTCTCCTCTAAACCAGTCCGTTAGGAAGACCGCCATGTTGAGCCTGGTTCTGCCAGAGGTTTCTTCCCAACAGGGAGTTTTTCCTCTCCACTGTAAGCCTCATGCTTGCTCATCATGGACTGGCTCTCTCTCATCCTGTGTTATCCAGCTGGACTTCCATCTTCCAGGAAGTGAAGCTCTAGTATCAGCTGACACGCAGTCCACTGGATCTCCCCATAAAAGCTCAGCAGACCGTCTCTCCAACCCAGCAGTCTACAGACTGACCAACTCCATCTATCTCCACTCCCACCACCAGTTTCGGGCCTGGGGAACAACCCTGTTCTTTATTTCCCTGTTCATGCATATCAAGCAAAATTCAGCGCTTTGTTTCCTGCCGTAGGTTTGGCGCCAAAGACAACGCATTGTATCAATACATTTTCTTCTATATCTTTTCTCTTCATGTGAGTTTTCCAGATTGAATCATTTTGATATTGACGATGTAAAAATGGGGTTTTGCATTCTATGACCTCTCTCTTTCTCTTACGGATGCCCTGATGACATGGTCAAAAAATTTTTAATTGTGGCCCGCAGTAGTATTTGATGGCCCACGCATGACGCAATAAGTATGAACGTGCGCACGCAAATGCTTATTAATAATATTGTTTATCATTCCTGACAACTGGGTAAACCGTCGAGCGCGCCTTTAGACCTTAGAGAAGGCGCGCTCGATTTGCTGAGCCAATCGGTTTCCGCCAGTCAATGCGTGACATTTGTTGCGCTAAGATGCCATTTTAGGTGGAAAAGGCATAGTGTAAACAACCGCAGCATAGCTAAACGCGAAGGACTAAAGGCCCGTTTACATAGCAAGCCTTCGTCCAAGATAAGTCATTACAGTTAACATAAGCCTGAAAACAGGGGCGGATTTATTGATATTATTAATACCAAGTATTTCGCGCGCACGCACGTTATACTTTTATTGCGCGTCAGCTGTAAATACTACTCTCCTCGTGGCCACAATTAAACATTTTTTTCACCATGTCATCAGAGGGGCTCCGTAGTTCTCCAGGTTGCACCACCAGAACCAAACAGAACTTACCATGACAGACCTTCTGCTGGATTTGGGTCAAATGTTACAGTTCAGGAGTTCATTTCAGTCCCATCCAGAAACAGCAGAAGACAATTCCAAAAAGTTAAAGTTAAAAAACAAACCACTCGACTTGGTTTTCCAAGTTTGAAGATGTTTGGCTTTCCATCCAGGAAGCTTGCTGAATATAAAATGTGTGGAAAAGCGTTGAGTTCCAGACTTTTACAGAGTAGCTCAACAAAAGCCCTGTTAGGGCTTAGAAAACATGCACATTGAAACTGGAATGACTGAGAATCTCCACCAGCATTTAGCAGAAGACCAAGTTCAGAACCAGCTGCTATAGATCAGGGCCTCCATCACACTTTGAGTCTAAAACGCGAGTCTTCCTGCAGCTTTAACGAGCTTGGTTCTGACGACTCCTTCACTCAGATCTCCTGCACAGCTGGAACCAATCCAACTCCTCTGAACTCACAAGCAGAACACAATTCAGGACCTTAAATGTCCCCACAGCTCTTTTAATTAGATTTTTTTCTTAGTGTTTGTCTTAAGCTGTTCGAGTCTTAATTTTTCCAGACCCACCAAGAGGAAGTCCTGCCCTGAGGCCCGCCGGCTCCAAACAGGAACCTCTGTGGGTGAGACAGCCCATCTTGGAAGCACATGTCTGAACAGAGAGGGAGCAGCTGGAAAAGGTTCTGTGAGAATCGCAAAATCAGTCAGAACCGCCTTTCTGTCCAAAATCCTTTCCTACAAATATCAAAATTAAAATGAAGAATATAAACAAACGGCCCGGTTTATTTCATATCTGCTGTTACTATAGAAACGGATGCTGAACAGTCCTGGTCCAGTGCATCAGTGTTTTCTTTTGTTTAAGGCTGTTGAAGTGTCAAACCAAACTGCATTCGGCTGGAGAACCGAGCCAAGCTGCAGCCTGCAGGTAGAACCCACAGGAAGAACCAGGAACAACCCGGGGGTGCGGGGGGGCTCAGTTTGGGTCATGCATCTGTGTTCTGTAACATCTCTGTCAAACAGCAAGCTCTGCAGCGCCCGTGGATGTGGCCCCAGCTGATGCAGACCCTGTTTCCTCGCCTCTGATTGGCCCGTTTGAGCAGCAGATGTTTCTTCTCTGGATAATCCAAACACAGACTGTATAGAATACATACCGGGCCGCAGGTTTGGACCTGCGTTTAGAGTAAACTGCTGTCAGAGTGGGAAGATATCTGAGCCTTGAGGTCCAACAGAACCGAATGTGTTTGTCTAAACCAGTGAGGTTCAAGGCCAGAAGCAGTGAAGTATGGATCTGGTCATCATGACCCAATAAAGATGGTTCTGGTGCAGCTCAGAATCTAATAAATTACTTTACAGGGAGGAAAGCAGCTGAACCACCGACCAGGAAACAGAAAACACAGACATGAAGAAGAGTCAACCTGCTTCTTCTGCTGCTGCTAGACGAGGCTTTGCTGACAGAGGGAGTGTTCCCACTGTTGCTGAGGCTCCACCCTGCTAGAGGAGGGAGGTTGCCTACTGTCGCGCTAAAGGAGGCTGTTGCCGCCAGAGGAGGTTCCCCAGTGGTTGCTGCTAGAGGGGAGGTCTGCTAGGAGGTTCTGTTGCTGCCAGAGGTTCTGCTGCTGCTAGAGGAGGTTCTGTTGCTGCTAGAGGAGGTTCTGTCTGTTAGAGGAGCTGCTAGAGGAGGTTCTGTTGCTGCTAGAGGAGGTTCTGGTTGCTGTTGCTGCTAGAGGAGGTTCTGTTGCTGCTAGAGGAGGTTCTGTTGCTGCTAGAGGAGGTTCTGTTGCTGTTAGAGGAGGTTCTGCTAGGGGAGGAGGTTCTGTTGCTGCTAGAGGAGGTTCTGTTGCTGCTAGAGGATAGAGGGTTCTGTTGCTGCTAGAGGAGGTTCTGTTGCTGCTAGAGGAGGTTCTGTTGCTGCTAGAGGAGGTTCTGTTGCTGCTAGAGGAGGTGCTGTTGGAGGTTCTGTTGCTGCTAGAGGAGGTTCTGTTGCTGCTAGAGGAGGTTCTGTTGCTGCTAGAGGAGGTTCTGTTGCTGCTAGAGGAGGTTCTGTTGCTGCTAGAGGAGGTTCTGTTGCTGCTAGAGGAGGTTCTGTTGCTGCTAGAGGAGGTTCTGTTGCTGCTAGAGGAGGTTCTGTTGCTAGAGGAGGTTCTGTTAATAGAGGAGGTTCTGCTGCAGCTAGAGGAGGTTCTGTTGCTAATAGAGGAGGTTCTGCTCTTGCTGCAGCCAGAGGAGGAGAGGAGGTTCTGTTGCTAATAGAGGGAGGTTCTGTTGCTGCTGCTAGAGGAGGTTCTGTTGCTGCTAGAGGAGGTTCTGTTGCTGCTAGAGAGGTTCTGTTGCTGCTAGAGAGGGAGTTCTGCTGCTGCTAGGAGGTTCTATTTAGCGCTAGAGAGGAGGTTGCTGCTGAAGAGGTTCTGTTGCTGTTGCTGCTAGAGAGGTTCTGTTGCTGCTAGATGAGGTTCTGTTGCTGCTAGAGGAGGTTCTGTTGCTGCTAGAGGAGGTTCTGTTGGAGGAGGTTCTGTTGCTGCTAGAGGAGGTTCTGTTGCTGCTAGAGAGGAGGTTCTGTTGCTAATAGAGGAGGTTCTGTTGCTGCTAGATGAGGTTCTGTTGCTGCTAGAGGAGGGTTCTGTTGCTGCTAGAGGAGGTTCTGTTGCTGCTAGAGGAGGTTCTAGCTAGAGGAGGTTCTGTTGCTGCTAGAGGAGGTTCTTTTGTTGCTCTGTTCTGTTGCTGCTAGAGGAGGTTCTGTTGCTGCTAGTTTCTGTTGCTGCTAGAGGAGGTTCTGTTGCTGCTAGAGGAGGTTCTGTTGCTGCTAGAGGAGGTTCTGTTGCTGCTAGAGGAGGTTGCTGCTGTTGCTGCTAGAGGAGGTTCTGTTGCTGCTAGAGGAGGTTCTGTTGCTAGAGAGGAGGGTTCTGTTGCTGCTAGAGGAGGTTCTGTTGCTGCTAGAGGAGGTTCTGCTGCTGTTGCTAGAGGAGTTTCTGTTGCTGTTGCTGCTAGAGGAGGTTCTGTTGCTAATAGAGGAGGTTCTGTTGCTGCTAGAGGAGGTTCTGTTGCTGCTAGAGGAGGTTCTGTTGCTGCTAGAGGAGGTTCTGTTGCTGCTAGAGGAGGTTCTGTTGCTAATAGAGGAGGTTCTGTTGCTGCTAGATGAGGTTCTGTTGCTGCTAGAGGAGGTTCTGTTGCTGCTAGATGAGTTTCTGTTCTGTCTGCTGCTAGAGGAGGTTCTGTTGCTGCTAGAGGAGGTTCTGTTGCTGCTAGAGGAGGTTCTGTTGCTGCTAGAGGAGGTTCTGTTGCTGCTAGAGGAGGTTCTGTTGCTAGAGGAGGTTCTGTGCTGCTGCTAGAGGAGGTTCTGTTGCTGCTAGAGGAGGTTCTGTTGCTGCTAGAGGAGAGGAGGTTCTGTTGCTGCTAGAGGAGGTTCTGTTGCTGCTAGAGGGAGGCCTCTGTTGCTGCTAGAGAGGTTCTGTTGCTAATAGAGGGAAGGTTCTGTTGCTGCTAGAGGAGGAGGTTCTGTTGCTGCTAGAGGAGGTTCTGTTGCTTCTGGTAGGGGAGGTTCTGTTGCTGCTAGAGGAGGTTCTGTTGCTGCTAGAGGAGTTCTGTTCTGTTGCTGCTGCTGCTAGAGGAGGTTCTGTTGCTGCTAGCTGTTGCCTTACATCCTGGCTCCATAATGAACTGCTCGGTTCTGTCTTGCTGCTAGCAGAATTGTTTTTTCTCTGATGATAAGAGCAGCGCCTCCGTCTTTGATTAGTTTAGTCTGGACTCAGTAATCTGCACTGAGGGAGAACAGCCATCAGACGTTATGCTTTCTGAGTCAAAGCTATTCAGAGTTTGATACGCTTCGGATTTCGACCTAACCCTTTAAAGCCTGAACCAGGAAATAATTGACAGAAGATTCTAATTTTCCAAAATTAGAATTGTCATTGAACTTTGTGACAGAGGAGTAAGGTTCCTATGTTGCTGTTGTAAAAGACATTAAATTACATCATTTATTTGCAGGGAATTTCGATGTATGTATGCATTTCTATATCAGGTTCTTTTATATGTTTTCTGTTCACTACATGTGTCTGGCCATTATGTAAGTCAGGGTTTCAAGAACAAAACATCCTGTTGATGATGCAGAGGTTTCAAAATCTCCTGTATCAAATATGATACACTTGGCTTTAAAGGGCTTATTTACCCTAAAAAGGCAGAATGTTTCAAAATAAAGGAGAACAGTTTGATTATGGTGGGAAAGAATTGAGCCATCCAAGGTTTGACTGTTGGACAGAAGATTGTTCCAGATTATCTAAATCCTGTCTGTCTGTAGAACCCAGCAGTGCGCTGTTCTGTACACCTCCACCTTTTTTTTCCCCACGCTGCTGCATCTAGTTCATGATGACTGATATCAAGACGAGGAGTTTTTGTTCACCAGGGAGGATTAGAACAGCTTAGATTCCCAGAAAGCTGTTCTTCCATCAGCCATGAACCTCTCTGCTCTCTCACACGTCACATGTTCCATCGACGATCGTATAGTTTAGCAGCAGCTCCAGACAACCGACACATTCTTCATTTCAGATCATTCAAATGTCAAACAGCCAAAACATCGATTTGAATCAAATTTGAACAGTTTGCCGCATGTTTGCAGAAAGTTTCTCTCCAAAGCAGCAGCTGTTGCAGCTGCATGATGCTGTCCATCTTAGGATCTCTGAGCTGACCTGAGAAGATCCCAGATCTGATCCAAAACAGAGAAACGGTTTCTGAACAGCTGCTGAATGACCTCTGTGAAAAACAGGCTTCAACGTGTGACAAGAGGAACAGGAGACACAGAGTGTGAGAAGAACCCATGAGAGTGCACAGCATAAGGGATGCAGAAAACAAGGTTTTCAGACCAGAACCATGAAACGGTGACTAAGGCGAACCGTGAAGCCAAAGCTGACATCAAACCATAACCTTTTCTCTCATTATTTTAGGCAGTAGATCTGTCTGAATGAGCTTTAGAATGGACAGGGGCTGAGTTACCACTAGAAAAAGCAGGCCGTTGGCTGAGTTTGAAGTTCCTGGGGAGACCCCATAAAACTCTGTTTCAAATCTAGCACTTTGATTTCCTAAAAGCTCCTAGCGCCAAATCTAGAGACTTTTCTGCTACTGGAGACTTTGGAACCAACATCCTAAAAGCTAACATGAACTCTGCTAAGAGAAGCAGTAGGTGAACTGGCTCCCACGCCTCCCTGCTCTCCTCTATCTTGTCTGCTGGCTGAGAGGCACTAGAAATTTCTATCAAACGAAAAATGGAAACAGTCTAAGCAGATCAACATTTCTCTACAATTGGAAAATGGGGACTGGGTTATGTACTTTCTCCTTTTTGGGGGCCCACTGAAGGAGTTTTTGCCTAGGGCTTAGTGCTTGGAAAAATCTTGTCATTCCTTGAGACAGCATGAAAAGTCAGAGAGTACAAAACATTGAGAGGAAAACAAGAAAGGGCAAGAAGACAGGGTTACATCATTCCTAACATGGTAATGGTTGTCATATTCTATTAACATTTCTATATCTGTAGGGTTAGGGTTAGGCTGCCTGTCTTTGCCTAGGGCCCCATATTTCCTAAATCAGCCCCTGAGGATGGAGTTCGTTCTCTGGTTCTGGTCCAAAGGGCTCATGTACTTGTTAAACATTGTGTTTCTCTTTTTTCATATATTAATTTATCCTATTTACTCACTAAAAGTTTTCAATCACCCTGATTAACCTGCAAGGCCAAACGATTCTCCTGTGTGAGGATGTTTAGTTTGTTTTGGGAAGAAGGTTCGTCTGGTCTACAGATTCTTTCTCAGGTTTATTCATAACATTTTACTGTTTAACCAAAGTGTCTAATTTGTTTTGACTACTTTCCATTATTGTAAGTAAGGGGGAACGAACGCTGCTCAGGCAGAACAGAGCTGATTACTGTGCAATAATGGCCGTATGATGAACTGTTCTCGCTTTGCAAAGATAAAAATAAAGATCTGAGTGAAATCTATAGATGTCTTTTCATTTAAGTGGAGCAAATAGTTAAATACTTTTTTGCCCACTACAATTTCCACTGGAGGATTTGAGAAGTTACATTATTAAAGCCCCACTGGAAACACAATCTGCCATTTCTCCTGCTCATAAATATGATGACATCACAAGAGGCGTCAGAACTGGACCAATCAGCTGAATGACTGATTCTGACTCGGATTCTGAAGCGTTTAGATTTTCCCTTTGAGCTTCTGACCTTTGGTGTCTGGGTTCGACCTCCAAAAAAAGATGGATGGCCGTAGATCTGAAGGCTGGATCAAAGACTACAGCGCCCCACGTCTGTTACGCTCTACTTTTTCTGGAGCTGCACATGTTCAAAGGAATCTGATTTAAAACATCTGGATGAAGAGAAAACAAAAAACAGAAGTGGACAAAACCCAAAGAGCCCAGAGGGCCTCATGTGTGCAGCTTTTATATGTAGGTATGTAAGTTTATGATTGGGAGAAATTCTGTAATGTACTAAAGTTTAGCTTCATGCGTCCCATAATGTGTGGAACCGCCTGCAGCTGCATGGAGGGAGCGCTGTTCCGTTACTGTTCCAAGCAAAACAACATGTTCGTAAAAGGAAATTTGAAAAGAATGAAATCCAGAATCCAAACTTCTGATTTACCTGGTGCAGCAGGTTCAACGTCGGGCTCAAAGGCACTTCAGCAGGACAACAGGAGACTCCAACCGTCCTGGAGGAGAAAACCATACAGTGCCGGTGACCATTGGATCAGAACTATCCATCAATATTTCAGTTTGAAGAGTGAAACTTTATAAAGAGATGCAGCAACAGGATTCTGCTGCTTTATTGTTTCCTTTCATGTGTCACACACTTTTTTCATGTTTTCTTCTTTCTGACGGATCAAAGAAAACAAAGAGCTGCAGATTTAAAAAAAATAAATAAAATTGAGCAAATCCATGAAGATGGATTTATCTGAGCTGCTCTAAGATTAATTATTACTTTGGATGTTTTGCTTTGGTCAGACCAGAAACAATCCGATGAATCACTTATTAAGGAATAAGACTATTTTAGTAATTGATGAATCATTAACAGAAGTACAGACTCTAAAATGTGCCATTAGCTGACAGGACCACCTGCTCAGAGCAACTTTTATTAACATTTTTAATTCAAGATGCAAACCTTTTCTGTCTGTTAGTAGATTCCATCCAGAACTCCTCAAGTGGCTTAATTTTAGCTTCACGTATTAATTGATTAATCAAAATAAAATCAAGAGACGTCAGCAGGGGGTGGATTTAGGAAATGTGGGGCCCTAGGCAAAGACAGGCAGGGGCCCTCTGAATGGAAGAAGACAACACATAAACAGCCCCATTCTCCAGATATAGAAATGTTAATAGAATAGACATCCATTATCTGTTCTAGGTTGTGTCCTCTCTTCTTGTCCCTTTTCTTCTTGTTTTCCTCTCTATGTTTTTGTACTCAGCTGACTTTTCATGCTGTCTCTAAAGGAATGAAAGATTTTTTCAAGCACTAAGCTCACTTAGCTGATTGCTCCTTCCTGTGTTTCCAAAAGGCCAAAGTAAATAACCCAGTCCTTCTTTTCACTGTAGACAAGCCATGATCTGCTTATCTGTTCTCCATTTTCATTTGGATGAAATAATAGCTGCATGAATCATGACAGCAGACAAGATAGAGGAGAGCAGGAGGCGGGGTTACCAATCCTACTGGCTCTGGAGAGCAGAGTTAGCTGCTTTTAGATGTTGTCTCCAAAGTCTCCAGTAGCAGAAAAAAGTCTCTAGATTTGGCTAGGAGCTTTTAGAAATCAAAGTGCTAGAGGGGTCTGAAAAGTGGCTAAATATAGCGACATCAAAGCGCTAAGTTGGCAACACTGCTCTTTGCATGGTTTGTTTTCAAATGGTTTGCTGCTGTCTGTTTGGACCTTTCTGAACATGTGCAGCAAATGGACTGATCCAATATGGTGGACACTGAAGGGGGGCTGAGACACACTTAATATTATAAGAGTTCTGATGGAATTTTAGCCAAAGGATTTTTATCAAAAACATAATTAATGTGCACAAATAAGGACTAGCTGTATTAACCATACATGGAAACAGAGTTTTATGGGCCCCCAGGAACTTGGGGCCCTGGGCAACACCATAGTTTTGCCTAGTGGTAAATCCGCGCCTGTCCATTCTAAAGCTCATTCAGACCCCCGCATCCGTCTCCTCTTCTCTGACATTCTACAGATCCATCTCCATCGCATCATAACCCCTCATGGGGTGTGTTCGATTTCAAAGACCGGTTCGCTGGAGGATGCAGTCTTTGAAATCGAACCCACCCTACAAGGGGTTATGATGGTCAGTGAAAATAAGGAGGCTGGTAGAGTTTTAGCTGTGGATTCAAACAGGTCCAGCTTTACGCTCTGTCACCTAGCAACGGTCATTAACCTGTCTATTTTCATTCATTTCAGAAGGAACTATTCACATATTTGGATTATATTAAACTGAACTTCCAATATTCACCACTGTTCGGCGCCATTTCCCTTTTTCATCTGAGAACGGAGCAGCCACCTTACTTGGACTGGCAATGAATCATGGGATATCCAAGGCTACGGAGGATATAGCCGACCTGTCCTTTAGAAAAATGGGCAAAAAGAAGGTCGCATTTGTCGGCTGCATAACGAGGAATCTTCCGATCCAAAAAGACCTCAGCGCCGCGCTGTGACGTAATCGGCCGACGAATCTGGCCTTTGGAGGACGGACTCCATGAATTCAAACTCAGCTTCTGTGATCTTCCTCTTATTCTTCTCGGACAGCATGCACCATCTGACCTCACAGCGCCCGCTTCTGCTGAGCAAGTGCATGGCGACAATGGAGGGGAACAACCGTTTCACTGCTGCACAGCTAAACCATCTCATCCACCACGAGCTGCCCCTCCCTCTTGATCCTTTCTAGTACCACTTTGAGCATCTTCAAAAAAAAAAAAAAAGATCTCTCCACCATGATGGAGTCTCCGACCTCCACCTCCAGTAGATCTTCCCCTGCATGTTCATACCCTCTGACCCATGAACCAGTCCATCACTGCTGCCTCACCTCACTGTTCTGCAGCGCCCCCTACAGAAAGGCTGGAAGATGGGGACTGGAAGCACACAGGAAGTTCATTAAATTAATTGATTAGAATTAATTGAACTTTATTGATCTCACGTTGGAGAAATGGACCAGTGGACTGCCATTGTGCGGCACCCGGGGAGCAGTGTGGGGGTTAAGGGTCTTACTCAGGGACTCAGCGGCAGTCTGTGGGAGTGGGGGCTCAAACTCGCAACCTCAGGATTCCAAGCTCTATGCCCTAACTGCTAGTTAAAATTCTGAGTAAAAATCAGAATTCAAAGTGAGAATTCTGACTTTTTTCTCATGTTAAACTAATGAAATAAAATTTAAAAATCAGTTAACTTTTTTTTTTTTTTTCAGTGGCCCTAATCGTCTTCCATAGATGGTAGATTAATAGTTAACTTCCAGGTTGAAAAAAAAGAAGGATGTAATGTTTCTTTGCCCCCTTGTGGCGAGTATTCCTGGTTCCCAGTTTTTGTGGATTAATGTTTTTATTTTATTATTATTTTTTTTTGCTTTTGTTACCCTTTGTTTTTAAATCTTCAAGGAACGGATTCAGCTTCAGTGTCTGCATTTGGGTACTGTGAAACTTCCACACCTCAGATAATTTCCTCCTCTGCTTCCAAACACGGCAGACGGCAGATGATCCCTCAGCCTGCAGCTAAACTCTTCCAGTCCAGGAACATGGGACCGAGGCTACAGTGGAGCTTTGCTTTTATTAAGCAGGAATTCATGGAATCGAGTCAATGACATTTTCTTTAAAAGTTTGTTAAATGAATGTTTGAATGAATCCTGAGACCCTCGTCTTCCCTGTCCCCTGGCTCCAGACCACCCGGACCAAAGCGTACAGTAAACAGCACCATGCAGACATGCTGCCCACACATGGAAGCTCCTCTGGCAGTGTTTGTGCTGATCCATCAGCCGAACATCTGTGCCGTACGCATCTCAGGACCTAAGAGCAGTGTTTATAAGAAGCAGAGACGAAGCGCAGCGACTTCCTGTCTGGAGACAAATGTTCTGTCAGAGAAATGATAAACAGAAACAAAGCCATCGGAGATGGAGGAACGGGCCGATGGGAACCGCTCACCATCACCACGTTCTCCAAACTCCAATCCTCGGGAGCATCCACTCAGCAGCTGATCAGGGTCAGATGCGACCTCTGACCCTCTGCAGGCTCAGGATGTTTGGTCTCATTCAGATGGAGACAGTTCTCCACCCAAGAAACCAGAAGAAGGAGCAGAACTCTGGAGCTCATTTCTGGACTCTTTCAACATTTAAAACATTTTACCTGCCAACAGGAACAGCAGAAGTGGTCCAGAGCAGAAACCAGCTGTTGGAACGTCAGAACCCAACAGCTGGTTGGTTTATTGCTTTATCTAAAATGTTACATAATAATGTTAATATCAAGTACCTACATGATTTTGTTCTTGCAACAATAATGAAAAAAATGTCCCTCCATAAAAGACAAACCCAGCAGCGATTATTCATCGTTCGTTCTACTGACAATCGCTTTGGACTCATTATGGCTCAAACTCCATTTCCCTGCTTGCCTGGATGAAACTCCAGCTGCCTGCAGCACTTTTCCTTTTCATCATTCTGCTTCATTCTATCTCTATTTCTCCCCACTCTGCAGAATCTGTTAGTTCAATCTCTAACGTTCTGCTCTCTCTGCTTTTTCTCATAGTAGCTTCTATATCTGGTCTGTTCCTGTTTGGCTGTGACTCCATCACTGAGAGAAATCCATCCAGCTGTGCTGCTGCCATCAACAACATTGTTTGTTTCTAGATGTTGGAGGCTTGGCCTGTTTTCCAGTGTAGTCCTTGTTTCTCTGACTGTGACTAACTGGATGTGCTCCTCTCTTCATCCTCTGACATGGGAGCTGGCTCGGAGCTTCGTCTGCCTGGCTGTGTGTGTGTTTCCTGGGACGGGGGCCGCCTGTGGAGCTGGTTGACAGTTGCCTTTGTATCTATGCTTCTTTTTCTGTAATGCTTTCTGTCTCCTTGAACCCCAATTGGCTCGTCCTCAGCAGATGGCCGCTCACACTGAGCCTGGTTCTGCTGGAGGTTTCTTCCTGTTCAAGTGGAGTTTTTCCTCTCCACTGTGGCTACACAGCAGTGCTTAGTGTGAGGGATTGCTTGAAGAGTCAATGAGTCGATGCAATCAGCCGGTTTTCCTTAGATAGAAAACTTTGAATCGAAGCATCTGACTGGATGATCTTGGTGAACTGGAAAAGTGCTACAAGATGATGTGTTGTGATTTGGCGCTGTAGAAATAAAACTGAATTGCCTGAACTCAGCAGACAGTTTAAGACACCTTTCATTACAATCAGCTAAATGTTTCTTAGTGGTGGAGCAACAGTTGGTCAAGAATTCAGAAGTTTATCAGGTTTCTTTTTTTTTTTTTAATAGGAGGGGAAGTCAGAAAGTCAGAACAAAGGGGCCGACAGACGGCGCTAAAGGATGACGGGAGGGACCTTCATCCTGAGAGCTCAAAGACTTGATCCTAATCTGGGCCTCTGATTGGTTCCTGGTTCCGCTGGCTCTCCCTGCTAATGACTGAGGGCCTGGAAATGTAAACTCTGACTAAATGTGGCCTCCAGCAGTCACTCACTCCCAGCCCAACAGGAAATGGGAATAAAATGAAGGACTAAACGGATCTCAGAGGGACTCTGCTTAAAAACACCTTCATCTCCATTTCTGACCCTGGAGGTTCTGTTGAAAGGAACCAAATCTGTCAGAGAAATTTCACCTCTAAGGTCTCCTGCTCTGATAGTAGTAATATTTGTTCAATTTGGAACATATAAATGTTGCAGAGATTTTTTTAGAAAAATATTTGAAGAACATGGAATGATAAATACAAGAGTTTAACTGCTAATTTTACAGTTTTTCCAAATGACATAATGTAGAAAATAATTTAATACAATGAACCTGCCTATTCTGAAGCATGTTCTATATTACTGCTGTAAAAAAAAGACCTACTGGAAGGTGTTAGCTTTCACAGCGATATTATGATTCATACAGTTCTAAATAGATTAATTTCAATTAGATCTGTTTTTACAATAGATAAAGTGGTTAAGCGATTGTTTCAAAACACTTTAAAATTATTATTTTATCCACCATCCTGTCATATTAAGCTTTACAAAGGGTGCAAACTAGATAAATTCATTCAAGTTTTAAACTTGAGATGTAAAACAAAAACTGTTTTCCAGAAGTGCATCACACTGTTTGTGAAAAGTGAGAAAACAGTGGAAGTCATCTTTAGTGCATCTTTCCTGCTTACCTCATTTGAGTGTGTGAGCGCGTCAGCAGGCGTCGTCATATAAAGCGAATCGAATCTCATTTTCCACTAGGACTTGTCGATTTTTGAAAAATGTATGAAGGAATAGATTCAAAAATCGATTAAATGGTTTTTTTTTTTCCCTGCTTAGCATGTATCTACACATGTAATTGGGCTTACAATGATTTCCTAAGTTATTGGTTTTTCCATTTGTATGCAGAATAGGTGAGGATTACTCAAAATGAGGTGCTCTGTTAGCAGAGATGGGAAGTAACAAAGTACAAATACTTCGTTACTGTAC
>JAGKQL010005126.1:0-12215 GCA_018398635.1 Cyprinodon brontotheroides
TTTCAAATAAGTTTTGGATGGAGTTTTTTTTTTTTACAGATAAAAAAAAATCTATCATTCAAAAAGATTGACTTGGAAGGAAATTTCAAACTTTACGAAGATTAGATCCTTATAACTAATTAACAGTTGTGACAGCAAGGAAGTTTGACCATTTTATTAGCAATCTATAACTTCCTGTGTTCATTGGACAAAAATACAAATTCAAACAGAGGTCTCTTTCTTTTAGTCACCAAACTGGGAAAGACAAGAGAGCAACACATCTAATTAAAGCAGAAGGGCGTCAATAACTAAAGAAATATTCCGAACATGCAGAGCACCTGCTGATATAAGTAGAAATCTGTAATTAAGACCTTATCAGATGATGTCCCATAATTTTTATTTTATGGTTTACTTCTTCAAAAGTCTGCTTTGCAAGCCAGACTGACATCTTGTAATCAGAACTGCCTAAAAACAGGAATGGAAACTGGAAACGACTTACTAGAAAGTAAAAGAGATATAAATTACTCATTAAAAGCATTAAAAGCCCTAAAAAAGGTGAAGCTGTAATATTGTCATAAATTGCTGGAAAATTATTAAGTCCAGATCAGTTTGCATGTACAACTTATGTGAGGGTACAGGAAGATCCTGACATATTCCTCCTTGTGCTACATTTCCTTTGATTTTGACAATTTCCACCAAAAAGTTCGTCTTTTTTAAAGTGATCCACCATTTCTGCTTTGGGGCTTTTTTTGAGCATCATTTCTTCTTTTTTTTTTTTTTATAAACAAGGTCATTATATTTTCCGCCACACAGACCCCTTTTTTTTCATTCCATGTGTTTGAAGAAGATGACACATTTCACCATTAAAAAGCCACCACACTACTTTATATCTGTCTGGGAGATGTAATAACAGCAAGTATTTATTTATCCATAGTGCTCTGGGAGGAAAATTGCCATCTTATATCTAATCTTTGCTGCTCTGGCCCATATTTCACCTGCAACTGGGGAAGACTGATGGTTCAGGAAGTCCATACCAGGAATAAATTATGTATCACTGCAGTTTATCTGAGCATGCACACACATTTTTTTTATAGTAAAATAGCTGAAACATGACACCCTCAGCTTACTTTAACGCTGTATACCTTCTGAAGTCATTACTGTTCCTATTTCTTATCAGTTTTTATTAATTTTGTTGTTTTTTCTGGTAAATCTTTAGAGCATTTCTAAAAGCGTCAAAGGTTTATTTTCAATAAATATGTTAGATATTTTCCAAAATAAATAAATAAACTTGATTTTTGATTAAAAGGAATGGAAGTAGTGACTTTTAATCCGGTTTTAAACATATTTTTCATGAAGCCCACAGCTCTGAATTAGAAATTGTTTTTTAATTTGTCTGATCTAATATCCTATGTCCTGAAATATTGAAGGAACAAAAAGTAATAATGTAACCTGGTGTTTTAAATGGGAACATTGGTGGCTTAGTTGTTACGGCATTAAGCCTGTTCCCTGAAGGTTCTGAGTTCAACTCCCACAGACTGCCACTAGGGGTCCCTGAGCAAGACCCTTAGCCCCCACTGCTCCCCAGGCGCCGCACAATGGCAGCCCACGACGATAGGTTAAATGCAGAGGTAAATTTCTCCAATGTGAGATCAATAAAGTTCAATTATTTTAATATCATAACACAAAACTACGTGGCATCCCACCCCGTTTTATAATGTTTTGCAGGTTGCAAAGTCAAGAAAGATGAGACCATTCAGCCCCTTTAAGTTGTTGTGCAACTTGCAGGATTCTCTTTGCCTACATGAAATACCCAATGCTGCCCTCTGTTTTGGCAACCCTGGGAATTCTCATGTGATTGGCTCAGGAAGCAGACATGGTCTACATACTGCTGAAGTACTTTTGCAGCGTACCCAAAATACCAAAATACTTGACTAAGATGTTGTTGACGGAGAGAATCAGCTGTTGCCTCTTTCCTGGGTAACAAACGAGAATCATTTCAGTCATAAATTTTGCAATAAAGTTTTTACGCATTGTTCCTTTTTTAAAGACCCTCTAATCCAGTCAATTTTTTTCATGTTTTAGCAATGTAATACAGTTTTTTTGTTTGTGTATTCATTAAAAAAAAATCCTGGTTCCAGATGGTGATCCGGATCATCAAATTACACAACTTCTCTAAAAATTTCAGCAAGATTTGTCCATAACTTTATAGCAACAAAACAGACAGAAAAGCAAACAGACAAACCAAGGCAGATGGTTACCTTAGTAGAGGTAAAAAAATTAAATCTCCCTGTAGATTTTACTGTAAACGGGTAAATGGCCTGTACTTATTTAGCGCTTTGGTCAAGTTAGGAGACTTGCAACCGGGCCCTCTGACAACAATCAGTAGGCAATGCAGGTAAAAGCCAGAGCCGGGACTTGAACCGACAACCCTCTGATTGTAGGGCAAACTCCTGCAGCGTAGCCACTGTGACCGATGTGGTTAAAACCTGCCGTACTTTTCGTTTTTTGGGCATCCAGGTATTTTCAGTAGTTATATTTTACAATAGGTGAGTACATCGAGTACAGATGAGCTGCATTTAAACCTTTTTTTTGTTACATTTAATGTTTCCTCGTAATATTTTGAACACCTAAATTAATATTTGTTTTTTAATGTAAGAAAATCTAGCCATCTTTGAAGAATTATCACGGTGAATAAACTGAAATAATTTCCTGTCTAGCAATGGGATTTCTTTATATTTTCTGCAATGTATGGCAAAATTAGAACTGAAAAAATATAAATGGTAAATATGAAAAGTAGGAGATGATAAATATCTGCCCAATTATCAGAAAAGACCACATCTTGGACTCAGAATCATTAAATATATTATTACAGAGGCAGATCAAATACAGAATAAACAAACAGCCCTTACAGTTTGCTGCCCCTATATTCGAATACTTCAGGGTCCTTGGATACTGACGCAGTTTAAGCACTGAAGCATCAGCTTTGGTACATTTTCCCTCGCCTTTGCAGAGGCAGATGGGGGAACATGTTGAAAGCAAGACTCTCCATGCAGTCCTAATGTACACTTGCTAAGAGGATGCACACTTGTGTTATTCAGTGATTCGTTAACTGAAGATCAATCTGTTCACAAAAAAGCAACATAAGGAGGAAATCATGCCACAGAATCCACTGAAATCCACTTAACCCAGAAGCAAGCAGTTAGAGTTTGCTGCATTATGCAAATGTTTAACTCTGGCTGTGGCTGAAGGTAAGGAAATCCTAGAGATGGTGCTTCTGGGGAATACTCACTTTAAATATTTTGATAAAACATGCATTTTATCGTAGCCTTTATTATATATTATATTTTCCCTTTTTTGATACATCTGAAATATCTTAGCGCTATTAATTTTCAGTACAGATCACATTTCATAGGACATATTTCTTTCCAAATCTGAATTTGATTTATGATTAACATAAACAGATAATAATATTAAATATGGTTTAGTAAATCTGTTTCTCATAATCTGCAGATCTAAACTGAAATTGTATTTGAATGGAATTGCCTTTTGAGTGACTGCTGGACATTATGAGTTTGTACATGTTAATGATTACTGTTGCTTAGGAACAGCTGATGATCGGCTGCTGGAGTCCTGCTAAACTAATGAATGTCAGATTTATTTCGGAACATTCTCAGCTTCTAAAAGTGTGGCACGTAAAACATGGTTTAAAAAAAATTACCTCTGACAGTAGTGGGGAACTGAGCTGCTTTAATCATACCATAGATTTTGGTAATTGGTCTTTTAACCATGAATTCACTTCATTCTTCATTCAAACTCTCTGGCAATTCTTGAAAGGTATCTTAATCTAAATAGTCTCCAGACCAGTTGAAGGTCTTTGGCAACTTTTTTGCAAAAACAGTTTATGAAAACTGTTTTTTTTTCATGCAGATTAAAGTCTAAATGCAGTCAAGTAACAGTGCAAAGTCCCAGTTGACTGGAAAAATATAAAAGCAATGGAAAACTTTTGAAGTATTGAAATAAATAATAATAAAATGGAGTGTTTGACAGTCGCCCACCTGTCCCATATCAAAACTGCCACTGCTCAGCAACATTAAAGCAAAAATGAACCTAAGGATTTCGATGAGAAGACAAAAGATTAGAATTTGTAACTTTAAAGTGGTCAAATCCATTTAGCCAACTGTCTGGTTAATATTTTCATATCATTTAAACATGTCAACTCAAAACGTCTGAATCATCCTTAATCCCTTGAATCCTGTTAAAACGACATTGATCAGTAATCCTAATATAAGCTAAAAAACTAAGACTTCTGATTGGAGATCTTCAGGGAATGAATATAACTTGAATATATCAGCAGTGATGTATTTATTATTCAAATGTAGTTTAATATAAACTGCTACTACTACTAATAATTACTCTAAGGAACTAAATAAAATGATTTAGTTTAATAAGTTGGACATGTTAAACATGTTTTAAGCAATTCTCCTCAACGTTTTGTCTAAATTTGCTCAATTTGTTGTATTAATTTCAACCTTTATCATTCTACATAAAAAAAAAACAGTTAATCCAAAATCAGTTATCAAGCATCAGCTGTCAGAGGATAACTAAACTCAGCCCAAAAATATGGTTCTGGGACATAGAAAGACAAAAGGCTGCAACAGCCAATAAAGTCTCTACAGTTAATGATATTATAAAGAGGGAGAAATGCATTCATAGTGTTAAGGAGCAGCGGAATAAAAAAATAGCCATGAAAACCCCTCAAACATTATATAGTTGGCTTAATAACTACTGAGAGCAACAAGTTTTAAATCATTAATACCTGATCCCTGATCCAATCTACCGTAATAAAGCCCAAACTAATTATCTCTCTGAAACAGGCTGCAGAAAAAATGGTTTTTAAGTTTGTATAACTCCTTCTATGTTTTGGAGATAGGGTGTCGTACAGAAATAGTTAAATGCAGCAACATAAAGTAACATAAATAAATAATAAAACATCAGGAGGTCTGAAGATATTTTCTTGCAGACCACTTCATGGGCACTTTACTAAAGATTAGAAAAGCCAGAGCCTTTGCAGGCAAAATCTAAAGAACTAAAAGATGAGTCAAGACTTTTGGAGCAAAGTACTTTTTTCCCCTGATAAATGACACCTTTGCTCACATACTGCTCACAGGTCAAAAACGGGACACTGATTCTTACTCCAGCTGAGGTACAATGATGTATGTCTCTACAGAGAGCTTTAGCTTTGAAGCAAACTGCAAAGATAGTTGACCAGGACGTGTCCACAGTTCTGTGGGGGACAGCCTGATTTGAATTACAAGTAAAGTAAAGGTGTGAGGGAGAAAAAGCTTTACAGCTTCAAGTGGAGGTTGAAAGCCTCTGAGGCGACGACCTTGGATTTAATGGGCTCCCAGAACGTGAATCATAAACAGGTGTCACAACAGCTGTAACACAAAGGTTCCTGGCTCCAAAGTGTCAGAGGGAAGTGGGAGGTGTGGGGGAGATGGATGAGCAGAGCAGTACCGGGTCGGTCTCTGACCACAGGGACAGCCAACAGGGAGCAGGAGCGTTCATTCCTCTGATAGTGATATCTGCCCAACCTTATGACCTGGGATAGTCTGTAAAATCTTATCCAGTCTTGGTTTTCTTACATATTTGTATTCATTTTATAACATTAAAGACCAAATGCATTAAAAAAAAAAAAGAGAAATACTGAAGGATTGAGCTTCTGTGATCCAGAACAAGAGAATTACACAAAGGCGTTAAGAAGCTGTATTACAAAGGTCTGCTGTTAAGACGGCTGGGTTCTCAAAGTCACTACAGACTCATTGTCAGCTTTTCCTTTTTTAAGAAATAAATTCCACTTACATTTCAGGAACAAAGAGAAAAACAACATTAAAACATCTCTTTAAATGTTGCATTTGTCTGCATGTTGCACAGCAAATGGCAGGTTCGCAGAGTCCACCTCCATAACAACCTTACATTCTACTGTGAAAATGCTTCACTTGTGATAAAACTTCAGGGCATTTTTTCATCTTTCTAAATTTTGCATTTCTGAACAAAACCATTTCCTGATCACATCTAAGGAGATGACATTCACGTCAGAAAAATGGAAAACAACTTCAAAGCAATTTGAAAAAACAACTGCTGAATTACTTATTAAACACATTTTGTCTTCTTAAGGTGGTGCAGTTTATAGCACTGTTATTTGCCATGGAGCAAAGGTTCTGGGTTACGATTTCCGCCCAGGATCTTTCTGCATGGAGTTTCCATGTTCTCCCTGTGCATGTGTGGGTTATCTCTGGCTACTCCAGCTTCCTCCCACTCTAAAAACATGACTGTGTGTAGGTTCAATTGGCTTCTCTAAATTGTCCTTAGGTGTGAGTGTGTGATTGTGTGTGTGTGTATTTGTATGTCTTTGTGTGTCTCTGTGTTGCGTGTGAACAACAGACCGGCGAAATGTTCAGAGTGTACCCTGAATCTCGCGTACATAGACTGCTGGAGATAGGCACCAGCCCCACTGTAAGACCTCCGAGGAATAATAAGTGGAGAAGGTACGGAAGAAGGATTATGGCCACTGGAAAAAAAAAAAAAGTTAACTGATTTTTTTAATTTTATATTAGTTTAGTATGGAAAAAAAGTCAGAATTCTGAGATTAAAGTCAGAATTCTGAGATTAAAGTCTGACTTTTTTCCGATTAAAACAAGAGAGCTAGTCTCTAAAACAGACATGGTTATGGCTTGACGCTAACATGTTTGTTATCTGTCTGAATTCTGAGTAAAGTCAGACCTCTGAGATTACAGTCAGAACTTGAGAAAAAGTCAGAATTTTGAGAAAAGTCAGAATTTGGAGAAAAAGTCAGAATTTGACTTTTTCTCATGTTACACTGAAATAAAATTAAAAATCAGTTAACTTTTTTTTTTTTTCCAGTGGCTCCAATCCTCTAAGAGAAGGCGGATGGATGGATGGATGGGATGTACAAAAAATGAACTTTATGTAAAATTATTTTCTTTAAATGAGTCACAATTTCTTGGCTTGCCTTATTTTTACAAGTTGTAATGATCAACTCTCGTTACATCAAATATTTATACTTTATCAGTTGAAATCATCCCCACTCTACTTTAATTATTTGGAAAGTGCAGGGAGGAATAATACCAAGAACCTCCACTACCGTCTTTTGCAGTAGTTTGCTGTGTAGTTCTTTAAATAGATTAGGAAATGTTTGTTTAGCATTTAACAAAAGACTATAAAAATACTTAACCTGGCATAAACCGTGTGGTTCATATTGAATTCTACACAGTTTCCATCTGGTAAGCAAGCAAGTTGGCTAAAAGGATGTTCACTACGACTCTTCTAGCTGATTGGGTAAATGAAGTCACACATTCCTTCAATGTTGAGCTTTTAGCCAATCGCAGCGGCAGTGACAGCTGTGACCAATCACATACTTGATTTATTTCACAACTATTATCTTTTCCATCCACAAAGGCACACATTTCATCCTTTTGCTTGTTTTTCATAATGAAATAGAGGATGTTCCAGCTAAAATCGTCTGTTTTGCTTCAGCCTTCCGCTTCTGCATTTCATTGGTCTGAAAATTTCTGTATCAGGATAATGCAACTGCTGGTTTCTGGCAAGATGTATTTTCGGGAGTTTGCGAATTCACAAATCTCGCGACAATACATCTGGTTTTCAAGGTATAACATTTACAAGGACATAGCTTTTTTGATGTGAGTTATTGTCTGAATGCTTCTACACACAGCTGTCAGTACAGATACAACTTTAGATAAATACATGTTCCATTAACTACCCAGCTGCTACTTTTCAAGTAATAGTTTATAATCCTTAATAGTAAACTAATCGTAAAGTTTTGATTTTGTTAGGAAGTCACTTAACAGTGGTTGATGCTAAACTCGACCTCCTTAGGGGAATTTTTATCAGATTTTCCAAGCTATTATAAGTCAGACTGCTGTCTGCTGCAGGAAATATACTGACTCATTCATCTTTTCCAATGCAGTGTCTCTGGTGTAAAATGAATAAACAAACACACTCACTCAGCTCTGCGATGCTGCCCACACGGGTGGCCAGCAGCGATTGTTCGAGCGTGCGTAGCTCAGCTTGGGTGTATCCATGACCTTCGCTGCCTCTCCCGGAGCGCTGCTGGTCTCGGTGCAGGTTCAAACTATCTGGCAGGCTCAGCACACCTGGAAGAAGCACAGAGAGGGAGGCCATGGGTTATCAAGAAGCAAAGGTATCACCAAATAGCAGGGGTATGCAAACTGCAGAGAAGCAGCAGGAATGCAAGTCAACACTTTTAGCTAAATATGGAAAAACAGAGCTGGGATTAAGAGATCCACATTTATTTCCTCAACAAGCTGCATTTTAGGGTAAACATTTATTTCTCTGATTAAACATAAAGTGTAGGGTTAAAAGCGGGAAGTGCATCTCAATTTCTTTGGTTAAAAGCACCCAGCAGAGAGAAAAAAGCTTTTTTATTATTATTATTCTCAGCAAAACCCAGATTAAACTTATTTGATCTAATTGTATTTGAGATAGATTCTCTGTGAAGTTGAATGGGAGCTTATGTTGCAAGCCTTGTTTTCACTTAAACACCTGAAGTCTAAGTGAACAAACCAGGCTCTGAGGTTTGCTTTTTATTTCTACAGCATAAACTCAAAAGGTGACCTTGGTGGTTTTTTT
Source organism: Cyprinodon brontotheroides (assembly GCA_018398635.1). Lineage (NCBI taxonomy): Eukaryota > Metazoa > Chordata > Actinopteri > Cyprinodontiformes > Cyprinodontidae > Cyprinodon > Cyprinodon brontotheroides. The sequence continues at coordinate 8,671 of JAGKQL010005126.1, forward strand.
TCATAACAACTTGTTGTGATCCCAGATGTATTCTTTTTTTTTTTTTGCAGCAGCAGCAGATTATGTTTGTGGACAAGAATTAATCCATTTAGGGGGCCATTATTGCAGCCAGGCCCTGTTTAGCTGCAGAGAATAGCTTGTGACAGATTGGATATTGAGTTTTTTTTGCTACAGGAGAATGGAAAGCAACACCACACTAAGGGCTAATCCTAATGACTCAATGCAGGAGGATAATCTGTTTCTCAACAAACAGTAATTAAAACATGGGGGAACTTGGTCTATTTGTCTATATTTGATGCCAGAATTAAGAAAAAAACAAAACGAAACCCCATACAGTCGGACAGAAAGCCTGTGAGCTGGAGTTTTCCTTGAATTCAAAGAAGGATTTCCAGCCTCAAATTCCTCCTACAAAATTTTCTTCCCACAGGGTCCAGCCCAAGAATACCAGTATTCCCTGATCAGAGTCCCACTCCTTCTTCCCACAGCCTTTCCGGGTAGTTTGACTTTATTTAGAGCTTCCAATAATTCTTTTTGCAGCAGCTATTTGGGTGTGCCTGAAAATAAGTTCCTTGAGAAATATATGTGAAAGAAACGGAAAGTCTAAGTCGGCATTTCCACATTCTGAAGAATAGATGTATTTCAGAAAGATATATATACATATATAAACATAATCTAAATAGTATTGAAATGACTGCACTATATCCTCTTAATAGGAAAAAAACTAATTATTTGATGTTATTAAAGATGCATTTCAACTACAGTGAGAAAAAAGGCCATTATCTGAACTTTTTAAGATATTTATTTCCAATTGGCCACTTAGTTTTTTTGAAACAAAAGTTTATACAGAGCTGGATTGGCTGAAAAGTTTGCAAACACTAAAATATTATTTGCATCTAAACAATAAAGTAGATGCAATGCAGGACAGGTTTTTATAAATCTATGACCAGTAATCTAGATATCTTAAAGTTTTCTAGCAAACTAGAAATGTTAGCGTTCTAACATGCCTGGTTATCATTTCAGGTTTATGTAATGTTTCCGGATTTTTTGTTTTTCCAGATATTCTGAGCATATAATCTTATTTCCTAAAAGACTATGGCTAAAATATAGAATATTAATTTAGATTATCAGTTGTTGAAGTCGGCAAAATATTTGCCTCGGTTCAAATAAATGAACGTGTTATATGCATGGCTCTGATTTGCAGCAAAGAATGATGATTATTTATATGTAAAGGGATCTAAAGCTAATTGGTGCTATGATCAACACCCTATTAAGAAGTCAAAGGTTGTCTTCATGTTAAAATGGAAGATCAGTCTATTAACAGAGATGAACATGAGGAAATTTAACTTCCGGTAAAATAAGATATACAGCATACTGAGCTGATCCCCTACTGCAGTTTGTTTTTTATATGTCAAGAGGAAGAAGGTTGAAGTTAAGGTTCTGACTTCAAAACGCCACCAGGCAAACAGAAAATCAGTTATCCGTCCACCTTTATCTCAATGCACTGGAGAAATCTCTTAATGTCCACAGGATTCTAAAATCATTTAAAATTCACATTCATGTCATTTCCTCCTGGAGTTCTCTCAACTACGTGGATTGAACTTTGACCTGTTTTCCAATGTTTCCTGTAATCGCGGCCTCGGATCATTACTGCCATCCAGATTTGATCTATTTCTACTTCTTTTTGTTCTACCACTTCAAATAGCTATGCTTTTAAAGTACCCACGGGGTGCAGGAGAGACGTTTGTTGAATTATTCAGACAGATCAAGACATATAAACAAGTCCACAGCTATCTCTTTTCCCCACCTCCCATTCCTGTTACATGTTATCTCTCACTAACATTTGGCTGCTTCTGATTAGAAAAAAAAAAAAGTAGGAATATTTGATCCTGGGTGATGTTTGTGTAATAAACATCAGAGGTGAGAAAAAAAGCCAGCCTGGCTCCTTGGAGATGAAGAAAAATGGAGGACGGTGGATGGAAATGGGAAGGCTGATTAAAAATGACATCAAAAAATGACAGAAAATAAGACGGAGTTTTATTCAGTGTTTGACCTTTGAGGGAACAGGATGAGCTCAGCGAAATGTTTACATCTACTTGAGAAATTGTCTAATCCTTTATAAACCTTTTTTATTTGGGAAGCTGCTGTCGGCTAAATGAAAATAGAGAATGGGTCATCGGGACAAGACCAATTCTGAGCTCCACGAGGCGTAAAGGAATCCCTGTAGTGATTTCAACAGTGGACTGCCGCTCATGCAAGTCATCATAAATAATGTAGAGGATATTGAGCTGTGCAAGAATACACACCACGACTTTCCGTGTGGAAATAAAACACTGGAGAAAGAGTCCCAGCTGTGTTTCTCATGTAAAATGAATAAACAGCCTAAATCAAAGCTGGTAAAACTGTCCTCATGCCTTACAGTGCTGCTTAAAGTTTTAAGATTATGTCAACTTGATCAACTTCTTTAGCCAGTTATTTTTAAAACATGAGTGCAAAGTTATTTGAGGAAAAAATCTGTCTTTTATTCCATATGTATTAGAAAGAATATTGCACTAATTATTTGGTGAGTGTCTTACATTAATGTCGAGCCCCACGACTCTCCAAAGATGGAATCTGGATCTTCAAATGACCTAACTTAACCTTACTGCAGTTGTAAGTCAGAAAACTGCTTATGAGAAGATTTAATGACTTACAAGCTTAATTATAATTAGACATACAAACCAAAAACAAAATATTCCTCTTTATTTACTTTATTAATGAGGGAATAAGATGTTACCCAGGATATTTCAAACATATCTATTCAGCTACAACAAATTAGCAGTTAGAGCTACAGTACTGTTGTATTAAATAACCTTGACTGTTTAAAAAAATAAAATAAAAATGTATTTAAGATAGGCTAGCTCGACTGAAGCCTTTGGCATCAACAGAGCTTCAAGCTGACAGAACTGCAAAGCTTTTGATACCATATTAAATAACAGAAAAAAATAGGTTAATCCTGAAAATGTTAGCCAAGTATCATTTTATAGCATCTACTTATTAAATCTTACATTTTAGACAGCTTAATTCAACAATGCAGTGACAAAAAGAGGATATGTGACATTTTAAGCTTTTTAATACTCTAATTTAGAAAACAAATAATCTAACTACTTAGAGAACACTTTTACTTTTAGATATTTATAGTTTCTTTAAGAAATAATATGATAAACTTCAGATAGGATCAGCTAGCTCAGGACTGGAAGCTAGATGGGGAAACCAAGGGGTGACCATGGCCACCCTTAGCACCGGCTCATTGGCCACCCCTACCATTTTCTTCCCTCTTCCTCTAATACAGATTGTGGCATCAGTAATACTCTCAAGTGGAATATTCAAAACATTAAAATTTTTCATATATTAACAGTTACTTAAAAACAAAAGCACTGGTTAATTATGCACATCGATATATACTAACATTAAAGATAAGTACAGTATTCAGGCTCTTTTCAGAGCTAGATTTTGTGTTTTATCCATCCATCCATCCATCCATCCATCCATCCATCCATCCATCCATC
>JAGKQL010005128.1:0-12031 GCA_018398635.1 Cyprinodon brontotheroides
CACCGAGCCTTCAGATCTGGAAGGAAAATAAACAAAAAACAAGCTGCAGAAACTCATCTGGAACCCAACCAAACTTATCTGCAGCTAAGGGTTTGACCCAGACTTTGACATTATGTTTGTACCGCCAGCTCTCCTCTCTGCTTTTACCAAGGCTGGAGCTGACAACAATGCAACTGTGCACTTTCGCGTCGCGGCAGCGTCAAAAGCGGGAGGCGACTAGAATAAGTCGAATGACAGAGTAGATTTATCGCGGTAGCGGAAGGCTACGCAGCCCGAAGGTTTGGGAGGAAACTTCGATGAATTCCTCATGCGTGGCTGGATGTTTGTTAGATCAATTAGGAATTGGTCAGAGGTTCCGAGGGTTAATGGACTGTCCCAACAGTAAACTTTTCACAACTTGTTCTCCTCTTTCTGACAGAACAAAAGGGACTGAGTTTTGTTTTACTGCAGTTTGAAAAGCAAACGAGAGAAGCGTCTCTCTGAACTTTGCTACTGAGACAATCAGAACTTGACCTTTGCAGCAAAATGAATTTTCATTTATGACAAAACACATACTTTAGGGGTATAAGCATGAGCAGGGGGGTATATCATTATGCAACTAGACAGTTGCCCTAGGGCCCCAAGTTCCTGGGGGCCCTCATAAAACTCAGTTTACACTGGAAAAAATCGAAATCTAGATAAGTCATTTTTTTCTTTAAAGTTACAATGTGTAATAATTACAGGGGATATACAGTCAGAAATGTAATATATTATACATAACTATGTTATTTATCATCATCTGAGCTCAGCCTCTTAACCTTAATATTTCGCGTTGCCTTAAGTAGATTATTTATAATTACATAGGGCGGGTCTGCGCCAGCCATGGAGGCGAACATCTTTTGGCGCTACGGCGGCGCAGGAGCCAACAAACTAGCGATTGCGAGATAAGCCCGTGCATTCGAAAGTAACTACGGCAAGTTGAGGGAATGAACTGAGAGCGGTACTGAACAATAGATGGCAGTATTAAAATTATCTATGTAAACAAACCTCACATCACTTGAGAAGGTAGGTGTCTCTTGGGGGCGTCGTGGAAGACATTTTGTCCATGCGCTTCGCCCATTACTGTTGAGGGGAGATGTTCATGTTGCTGAGGTCTGCAGTCTGGATGTTAGATAATAAGCTGAAAATTACACACTATAGCTTTAAATAAGAGCATTTGTTCTTGAATTTGGGAGGTAAAAGAGACATTTTGCCAATGGAACAAGACACTACATTTAGATTTAAAATAAGAAAACACAATTGCATAGTTTTATTTCAAGTGCATTTTATCTAATTGTCTTATTTTAGAGTAAAATTACTCATTCCATTGACAAACTATCTCATTTATCCACTTAAAGTACGGATATATGCACTTAATTTAAGAAATTCTTACTTATTTCTAGATTGTTTTGCAGTGTACATGTAGCCATTAATACAACTATTCCTTATTTGTGCACATTAATTATATTTTTGATAAAAATCACATTTTGCTAAAATGCCATCAGAACATTTATAATATTAAGTGTGTCTCAGCCCCCTTCCAGTCAATCCACCATATTGGATCAGTCCATTTGCTGCACATGTTCAGAAAGAACAGTCAGCAATTTGACAGCAACAAACCATTTGAAAAACAAACTGATGCTTGAAAACAGTGTTGCCAAAGGTAAATTACAGCTGATTTTTGCCTGCAAATTTTTAGCAGATATAAATTCAGTGTAAGGATATTTTAATGTAATGTAAGAAGCCAAAAGTAGTCTCAAAATCATCGGTTTTACTCAAAGGTAGATTCAAGCGAGACTGGTTTGAAGATATAATTTTACAGCTGCATTTACATTTCAACTTTTCAGACCCCTCTAGCACTTAAAAAAGCTCCTAGCGCCAAATCACAGGAAGAGCAATCAGCTAAGTGAGAGCTTAGTGCTTGGAAAAATCTTTCATTCCTTTAGAGACAGCATGAAAAGTCGGCTGAGTACAAAACATAAAGAGAAAAACAGAAGAAAAAAAGGGAACACAACCTAGAACAGATAATCAATGTCCTATTCTATTAACATTTCTGAACCTATAATATATAATATAATGGGGTTCTAGATCCCCAAATTCCTAAAGCTGCTCCTGAGCTCTAGTAACATTAAGAGATGAAGGGAAAAGTTAGGAAATTAGAGACCAAGTCAACAGAAAAACATCCATAGAGAGGGTTAAAGAAAAATGTGCCTGACTTAAAAATCAGAAGTGTGTGGATAGGAATCGGATTTGTGCTGCAGGAGGAGTCCTAGCAGGTGGTGCTGACCTTTTCCTGAGCTTTAAATGCCATGTGATCAGACCCTTGAAGTTTCAGTGGCATCTAATGTCACCGGCTCCGGCTCTCACACCATCCAACACTTACACTTCTGCAGCCAGCCATCCCTGGAAGGGTGTGCAGCCTGTGTCCAGCATGAAGAAGAGAGCTTTGAAGGCCAGAGGTGATCAGAGGGAGTTTAAACAGAGGAACTAAAGCAGCTGGATCTACCGCCCTCTTTAGAGGCCGCTGTTTGATGGTGGAAGACCTAAAGGAGTCTACGTTTAGACATGGAGACATGCAGGTCGCATCTCTCCATTTAGTTTGCTTAAAGGAATCAACAGACTGGGGATGCAGTGCTGAAAGGTCATCTGCTTCCTTTAGTTATGCTATGATTCTGGAAACTGGTGGAGAAAAGTGTTGATGGATAAACTAACAAGGTTCACAGCAGAGATTTGTGTTCTGCCAGGTCTGCAAATAGCCTCCCATCCTCCCTAAAGATGGCCGCCTTCACAATAACAGCTGTTATATTCTGACTGTTATACCACAGCCATAGATTTCATTTTGAACATCGGTGGAACAGGGTGCAGGTTTACTTTCCAGACTGAGACCCCTCTGCAGGACTCAGCTAAAGAAGAAGCTTCAAAAGGACATCCTGAAACCTCCAGCCCTGCTTAACAGGGGACACAGCTAGCCTTGCAGCTAGGCTATCATGTCACCGCAGCCCCAAGCACCACTAGAAACAATCCTCCACTTGGAGAAAGGCTGCCATTCAGACAGGAGGTGATGAGCCGCTGTCCATGGTGCTGAATCCAGCAGCTAGCTCAGCGTAACATTCCACAGCACTAATTGTTACAACAGTTACACAGATATTAAACAAAATCACAGAGAAAATGTTAAAAATTTTAGAGTTTGAAAAGAACATTTGTCTGATATTAATAATAAACTTTATTATATAACTAGGGATGTAGCGATATTGGGGATTTTGGCCGATCATGCCGATATGCCGATTCAATACCAAGAAAACTCATGTAGCCGATAACCGATATACGATACCGATGTTAAAACTGGACAAAAATAAGTAGTCATTGAAAATAGCAGTTTTATTATCCATTTCTGACACTTTTCGCTATGCTGATATCAAAATTGATTTTTAAAAACGCTGAGTATCGATCTATTTTACTTTTCAAAATCTCATGAAATTTCATGGTCGTTCTGTTACAAACTCACCGATGTTTTGCAAAATTCTTGAGAGATTTTGTTAGTCAAATATAGATGCGATACGCGTCAATATATCAACATATAAAAAATAATATGGCAACATTTGCATTGTTCGGGGGATTTCGTAGCATAGCGATGACATATAGCAATATTTCATTAGTAAAAGAGATTGATATGGTGTTTTAAATAAGTCAATATATCAGCATATATGAAGATATTGTGATATTTTAATGTATCAATATTTTTCCCTCGTCTTTAGAAGTTTTTAAGTTTTAAGAAAAAAATAAGTTTTTTGAGGAAGAAAGAAGAAGTAGTATTTTTATTTTTTTTTTAGACTTTTAGAAACTTCAGAAGCGCTGCTCTCAAATATCGGGTTAAACATATCGATGGAATTTGGCGATTGCCGATATTCAGTTTTAAGGCCGATACTGATAGGGGGCCGATTATATGGAGTGCATCCCTAATTATATTGCATTAGGTGTACGATAAAAAGTGTATATAATGCAGATTGTAAAGAGTTGCTGGTAAAGATTCACAGTCATTCCAAAAAATGTCAGAAATAGCATTGAATTAGAGGCTTTATAGAATGGACCTTGTTTTGGCTTAGAAAACATGTAAATTGAACCTGACGAGCGGGTCTGCCCCTTTAATGGGGGTCGTTTTGTTTCTTTGTTAGCCTGTAATACTGAGTTAGCCTGTAATAATGAAAAGGGGGTCGCTAAAGTGAATTGTTGGCCTGGCTAAATAGGCCAGGTCTTCTCTTCCTTCTGTAAAGAGGGTGGGGTTGTGATGATAGCAGGAAGGAATCAACTCAATTGCTGCCTTGTAGGTTTTTGAAAGATGAAACCTGAGTCCACCCCCTCTAGTTAAGGTTGGTTTTTCTTTCTTAACATAGATGACTTCCTTTACGCCCCTCTCAAGCCACCTATCACCCCCCTATTGTAAAGAGTTCATGTGATGCTTCTTCATCACTGGACGAAGAGCTTTGCAGAACCAGCAGGACTGTGTGCAAGTAACAAATAGCAGGACGACTCATGGGTATGACAGCCTTGCACCAACACGTTTTTCAGTTTTCTTCCTTGTTCCACACACTACATAACTTTACCCAACTACAAAGTCCCTATAATGCGATACATGCCGTAACACTCACTGTTTAATTGCTTCGGCTCCAGTGCAGCGCCTTATGTCATTCATGCAGCGCTTGGCTGAACTCGCCATCCTAAAGCCTCTTTCCCTCTATTTTAACTGCTTTTTATGCAAACGCATTGATGAAGTTCATGTTGTTAAAATATGACAAAAGAGTCCTTTAAAATGATTCCCCAGGTGTCTGCTAGCTGTTAGCTCCTTCTTCAGAATCAACAAACCTAGCTAAAGAAAGCTAAACCCTCTGCCATGAGGGTTCCTATCTGTTTTTATTCCCTCAGGGACAAAAAAAGACGGTTAAGAATCAATCTACTAAAAGTTATTGAATTCTTGAGGCAAATTATTTCTCAAATCTCTTTGATTTGCATCGAAATTGGTTTGAAGAAAGTTAATTGCTCCTAATTAGTTCAATAAATGATCAGTGTTTTAATTCAGAGTATTTTCATGTGAATGTGCTTTACTGGAGGCATCCATGTTTGTCAAAAACACTACTGCCACCTACTGGTTGGAACACCGACCTCCACGGTGCGGTATGGGCTGTTGATCAAGTCCCAGTGCTGTATCTGGTGTTTTGTCACACGCGCTATTATCAAAGTCATCTTGAAAACATTCTTCTTCCAAATGTTGGCTACATGTGCGGGTTTTTCTCTGGACAGAAGTTTGATGGCAAATCCTCCCTCCTCTTCAAGTTGGCAATCCAACGACAAACTCTTTTTTTTTTTCACTTTTACCCGATGTATTCCAACATTCAGCTGCCATGCACGTGGGCATTGTTGGTTTAACTATAGCTCTGGTGAATTACAACGGGTTCATAGTTTTCTTCCTGTTAAAAGGGAGTTTTTCCTCTCCACTGTCGCTTCTAAGCATGCTTTGTTTAAGGGATTGCCTTCAAGTTGATGCAATCAACTGGTTTTCAAATGAAAGGAAACGAATAAAACCTCCTGTATGAAATAGTGAACTGTAAAATGTCATGGAGATGATGTGTGTTGTGAATTGTAGCTATAGAAATAAACTGAATTGAATGGAAATGAATTGAACAAAGAAACAAATCCAAGCTTCTCAGAGCAATCAGAGGTAGATTAAGCCCTTTTCTAACATCTTGCATACCATAAATGTTTATTTTCTGGCAATAATTTACAGCTGAAAAATATGAAATTCAAAGTAAAATCATTTTATCAAAGCTTGCAATCAGTAGCTGGATGTTATATAGCATCAACCTTTTCAGAACAATCGAGACTAGTTTAAAAACGGAACAATGTATGACAAACCATTTGATTAGATGTTGAAGTCAGAACATTGCTGCAGAGCTTCCATCTAAAGCATAAACATAAACAGAGAGGGAAAGCTGCTGTTATCAGAGGAAGCTTCTTCCTCCATGTTCTGATAGCTCTTTTAGCGAACAAGAGCCTCAGTCCAAAAACTTGCTACTGCTAATCCTAAATTCCTCTCCTTCTCCCACAATAATGAGCTCCTCTCCGACTCAGGTTGACCCAGGGTAAAGCATTTACTTACTTGAATGAAGAGGGGGGGAGGGAGGCCAAGATGGGGGGAGGAAGGGAGGGGGAGAAATCCACAGGAACATGCATGAGGTAAAGCTCTCCCTCTGGCAAGCCAGAGAAATGCCTGCTGCTGCTGCTGTTCCGTCCAAATGCAGCGGCTGACTGTTGACAATGAGACAAAGAAAAGAAAAAGAACTCCCCATACAAAAACCCAGATGGGTGGAGAGAGATCCCGCTCTGTCTTTTTCTCCGTCCCGCAGAGATTTGGTTCTTTTCAGCCTGTCAACAACCCGGGGGACACGGCGTGAACAGCGCGGGCCTGGCGCCGCTCCCTGCTCTCACATGAGTGTCTATGTGGGTGGAAGCGCGTGCGTGCAGCTTGGGGGAAATAAAGGGTAAATCACCCCTTCGTTCGTTTCAAGGCCCAGCGAGGAAACAGCGCTCTCAAGCAAAGAGACGCACACCTCGGTCCTTGTTCTTCTCACACAGCAGGCTGCTGCAGCGTCCGTGACTTAAGCAAGCAAAACGTCCACTTTACCGGGAGCCATCTGCATGATGAAGAAGGTACAGTGAAACCCAAACAATCAGAACATTAGAGGGGACGGGCGGGAGGGCAGGCAGGTCGGTCTGCAGGGGAGGAAGGCTAACAGAGGATGATGGCGCATCGTCGGCGAGGCGGCAGCCTTCTTCACCTCGGATTAATGAGATGCGAGCCTAGAACCGTTTGGCACCAGGCGGTTCCACCCAGCCTGGGATGTTTCACATTCACAGCCAGCGTCGCTTCCAATGTGTCAAGCGACGCGGCGCTTAAGGTCAGGCGGGGAAGCGGGAGATCAAAATTCCTTTGTGTGGAGCTGTGAACGTGAGCTCCCAGCTAACCCCAACACCCCACCGGAACCCGGTGCCCCTCAGCTGAGGCAGCTCGGTTTTTCCTCTAAGGAGGCCCGAAGACCAAAATCTAAATCTAAAGGTTCTGCTCTGCATTTTTCATCTGGATTATTTCTCACCATCATCCCTTCATATCTTTCCTGGGATTGAGGAAGTTCTCATTTTTAATCTGTTTGGCCTGGTTCTGCTGGAGGTTTCTTCCTGTTAAAGGGAGTTTTTCCTCTCCACTGTCGCTACAAGCAATGAAATCAACTGGTTTTCCTCAGATAGAAAACTTTTAATCAATTTGATTGTATTGTTGCCTTGAGATAACGTGTTATTGGTATAGAAATAAACTGAATAGAATCTTCTGCAGACAGGCTGGCCCCGGCCTCGGTTCTGATGTCTCTATACGGGGCCACACCCCCCCTGCCCTGCCACAGGTACGCAGACACGCGGTCACGATGCATCACCACCTCCACACAGCGATGTCAGCCTTAGACAAGCGGCGCCGAGCCCCGGCAGAGAAAAGACATTCATCATTATGACAGCCCCGATGATCCCTGCACCACACAATGCTGCAGCTGGCGATGCATGAAGACGACTCCATTGCCATATCACACAGCCACTGTACATGTTTTCCAATAGAAACTACATCAGGAGGAGATTTTTCTCCCTTATCAAGCGAAAGGAAACCAGGTGAGGGAATGAGGCCACGAGCAAGGGCGCTGTGGTTCTCCTTCAATCTACGTCAGGAGAAGTCACAACTCCTCTTCAGGCGAATCTGTCTGTCTGGGGAGATGTTGGATGTCAAACCATCACCACCCTCCTCCTCGGTCATTTTCACTCGGCTGATCTCTCTGCACTTGCGTTTCCCTCGAAGAAAGATCGCCGTCGGTTTGATCATCTCGACCGCGTTCAGAGAGAGCCATTTTTCTTTCTCTAGTTTTTAGGAGAGATGCGTCTCCTGCGTTATCGGAGTCCTCTTACTGGTCCAGCTCAGCTCCTTCACAGGTATGATTTTTTTGCCTGATTATTTAGATGGGTGGGAACAATGGCTGAATCCAGACTGAATGGGATTCAAACAAGCATTGCGGAACATCCCCCACCCCACATGTTTCTGTCACATCAGCTTTCAGCTGTTGGCTCCATGATTTGTGTCCCTCCTTTTGAGGGAGGGTGGAAATCCCAGCCTCGTTTCCACGCTACGCCGTGTAAACTGCTGCATTCTTCTCCCATGGATGGAGTTTGGATTTTTGCAATTTCAGCAGCAGAAGGGAAAGGAGGAGATATTTTCCCAGGCAGACCCCAGCCTCAGGCTTAAGAGCTGAAGGTCAGAGCAGAGGTCCTGCACATCTCTGATCCCAAACATTCTTTTGATCCATCACAGGGGATCCTTTCCTGGAGCTTTTTGGGCTCAACACCAGCGTTGTTCCCTCGGGGAGGAGGAGGAGATCATTTCAGCAGCTTCCATCAAAGATCTCATTCTTGGAGAACCTGATCACAACCACAGCTGCAGCAGGAAGTAGAAGAATGGGGGGTGCATGCAGCCACCAGTGAAACGGTGAAGTTAAACACAATAATACAGAGGATGTGTCAGAAGAGGGAGCCCCTCCCGCAGAGCCTCCATGCGGCTGTGTTCCCAGAATACAAAGTGTCATTTCCATAAGCGCTATCTGGTTAAAGCTGTCCGCCTCCTCGCCGGCTGGGTAAGAGTAAGCCACAGATAGGCCTGTCTAATTCCAGCGACACGCGTTATTTAGAAATCCTTCACCCCCGCAGACACGCCGCGCGGCCGCTGATGCAAAAACACATCAACGGGCGGAGAGGGAGGTGGGGAGGCAACCTGCCGGAGCCCACGGCGTGAGAGACGGTGACACTGATGATTAATGAGAGGCGCCTGTCGCTGGAGCATGTAGGTAATAGACTACAGGGAGAGTGAGAAGCACGGCGCTGGCCGCCCGGCCTGGGGGGAACCAGAGACACAGGTTTTGTTTTAGGGAACAAACGGACCCCTGCTGGGAATTTTATCTTCCTTTCGCTAATTACATCACAGCAGGAAAGGATTCGTCTGGAAACCAAAAATGAAGACAATTTTTATTCTATTCAGTTTATTTCTATAGCGCCAATTCACAACACATGTCACTTTACAGTTCAACCAGATCATCCAGTCACATTTATTCAATGTTTTCTATCTAAGAGAGAAAACCAGTTGATTGCATCGACTCATTACCTCGAGCAATCCCTCACATAAAAAGCATGCTAGCCGCGCGACGGTGGAGAGAAAACTCGCACTTTACCGGAAAAGCCTCCATCTGCTGAGGGGCTGATGAGACCAACATATTCTCATTATCAGTTAGGTATCAAATGTCGTGCGAAAAGTTAGTACCGCGATTATTTTTATGCGTTTTGGGCGTTTTCCTCGAAAAAAACAGATCAGTGCGCATGCGCGGGCAGACAGACGAAAAATGTTGATCCACTGACGTAAAACTGGGGAAAAACAGTGCAATAATCACTTCTTCATGTCTATAACTACGTTTCTTTTGCTGTTTTGTCTTGCTTGTATGTTAAATTCTATATTTACATTTAATGGTTGGCGTGGCGATACGCGATGCTTAAAGGATATCTTGTCACCGAGGCAAGACGTAAAAATACGACGAAAAAAACGTCCAAAACGTGCACAAAATTACGGTGCAAAACTTTTCGTACGATTTTACGTACGAACTGATAATGAGAATACACTGAGGGAGGCAGAAGCAGAGATACAGAAATCAACTATTCTGATAAATAGTTCTGACATCATGCTGACCGGACTTTTTTTTTCTTATTTGGTTCTTCTGGTTTTACTTTAAACCTTAAAAAAGTGCAAACATTCTGCAGCGTCAGGATGCAACAGAAGATGGAGGATTTCTGCTTCAAACTGCATTTTGCTTTGGAGCATTTTTATAAACAGGAAGGAAAACCTGCTCAGATGTGATTATTTTATTGATCACCAATCAGCAAACATGATGGAACCCAGCAGATCCTGAATCCGATCCGGCCTCTCTTGGCCCATTTCTGACCAGCAATGATTAAAAAAAGCATCCTGACTCTGATGTTTTTGCATTAAACCAAACCTCTGTTTATTTTCTACATGCTCTTGGTCATGTTTGTGATTAAGAACACTGACACTGTTATTATTTGACCGACTGATCGCAGATCTGGGCTGATCTCTGAGAAATGAGTCAATCCTGATATTTTCAGGATCTGAAAAAGTGTTCCAGCCTCTATAAGCAGAGATAAATCAGAATCAATTCAGTGAACAGGATGACTCAACAGTATTCTACTAATTACTCCCATCCATATGGAGGTAAGCAGTCATCACAGCAGCATTGGTCCTGATCGGGGAGTTTTTTAGGAGTTCTTATGCAGGGAGTGAAATGGAGAAGAGTGAAGGTTCCTCTCTGGCTGATCCATCAGCAAACAGGATGGGACAGAAGTGGGACATGAGGAGGAACGCATGACTGTGAAAGCTGCCTTTGTCTCCGAGCTGCAGGAACGGAGGAGTTTAACACAATTAGAGCAAAAACTCAATTAAAGGACACGGGATCCACCCCCCACCCCCAAACCACAAGGGTCCAAAGTGAGGAAAATAGGGAGCAGGGCGTTTGCCGGGTCACCGCGCTCCGCTCCTGCGCTTTACCGTTTCGATTTAGGGGGGTATGCGCCCCCACCCCGGTACAGCCTCCCGAACGCGGCGCTCCGATTATGATGATGAAGCTGCTGTGTTTAAATGAGGCGGCCGCGTTAATTCCTCATGATGGCGATCATCCATCAGTATCAGGGGTCCGCGAGATCCGGACGCTCTGACCCCGATCCCCCCACCCCCACCCCCCGGACCCAGCCCCACGGAAAGCAGCAGAGCAGCGGAACTTACATTCTGTCTCCGGGGACCAGCAGGCGGCTCTCCACCATCAGGTCGGGCAGAAAATCCAGGCTGTAGGCTGAAGTCATGCTGCTGTCTGAGCCTGTGCGCGCGCCTCCGGCGGAGCCGTGCGTCAGAGCGCCTCCCCGATAAATAAAGGAGCGCCGCTGTGGCCAAAACTGCGCCTGGAGACGGAGGGGGACAGGTGCAGAGCAAAGGCCTCCCTGAAGGCGGTCAGTCCAGCCGCGCGCTCTGTGTCCGCATCCAGCTGTCCTCACATCCTCCTCCCGCTCAGCTCAGCCGCTCTGTCGCTTCTCTCTCTGCTGCTTTTTTCTTCCGTCCGTCCTGGAAGATCGAGCCGCTCTGCAAAGCGCAGCTGCCGGAGCGCTGGAGGAGTCAGGAGGCGTGGCGCTGCAGCGGAGCTCCTTAAATGGACCCGAATGGGAGGCGAAGGGAGGGGGGCTCAGCTGGGGGCCCCCAAAGTAATCACACCCTTCAGCTGTCCCCCAAAAATGTCCAAAAAGTCACCAGGGCGTTTTCGTTCGAGCCCTTTTAGTCCACTGTCCACAACAGAGTCCACTGTCCACAATAGAGTCCACTGTCCACAATAGAGTCCACTGTCCACCATAGAGTCCACTGTACCCAATGCAGTCCACTGTCCACCATAGAGTCCACTGTCCACAATAGAGTCCACTGTCCACAATAGAGTCCACTGTACCCAATAGAGTCCAATGTCCACAATAGAGTCCACTGTCCACCATAGTCCACTGTCCACAATAGGAGTCTCACAGTCAACATGGAGTCCACTGTCCCTAAGAAATCTCCACTGTCCACCATAGAGTCCACTGTACACCATAGAGTCCACTGTCCAAAATAGAGTCCACTGTCCCCAATAGAGTCCACTGCCCACCATAGAGACCACTGTACCCAATAGAGTCCACTGTCCAAAATAGAGTCCACTGTCCCCAATAGAGTCCACTGTCCACCATAGAGACCACTGTACCCAAACTGTCCAAAAAGAGTCCACTGTCCACCATAGAGTCCACTGTACCACAATAGAGTCCACTGTCCACAATAGAGTCCACTGTCCACAATAGAGTCCAC
>JAGKQL010005129.1:0-12249 GCA_018398635.1 Cyprinodon brontotheroides
TATTTCTTTTTTTGCATACCTACTCAGAACCCTTCCCCGATCTACATATATGTGGATTTAAATATAGTGCATTACATTAGGGGTGGGTATTGGCAAAGAAGTCATGATTCGATTCGAATCACGATTCACATGCCACGATGCGATTCTATCACGATGCATCACGATGCTTGAAATATTGCCATGCGTTGTGATATTTTCACTGAACACTGTAAGAAAAAGATACAGCCCTTACCAGTGGCTGACTGGCTGGGTATGATCTGGATCGTGTCTTCAATTGATACATAACTGAAAGCAACTGAATTCATACATAGCTGTATTTATTGAAATTACTTTTGGAGGTGTTGCCATGAAAACAAATACTGGACAGAAATATTACTATTACTGGCGTGGACACACTGACAAAAAGATCTTAGGATTCATCAAACTTAAAATAACAAAATAAGGATAATCAGTGCCGTTTACATGGCCTCAGTGGTCCTTTAAACCAATGAAATGAAAACATTCAAATGTATATTTCCCCTTTTGCAAATGACGTGCATCATATCAATTTCGTTTTTACCTTCTTTGTTTTTAAAGCCAAAATGCATCCAAGCATCTGACTTGAAATGTGATGTAGCCGCGGGGCGAATTTTCATAGTGTCCTCCATATTTTGTTTACGAATGACTCATCTCAGTATCCCGCGGCCGGACATGCTTGTGACACAAAGCAGCGGGCGTCAACACATCCGCATCGACTCTGCTGGCTGGAAGTTGTATTCCACTTGATTTGGCTGATGTGCGCCAACCATTCATGTATTTTATTTGTTCTTCATTTTTTTAATAATCGATTCTTTTTTTTTAATCGATGCAGTAGATCACAAAAATTAGAATCGCGATGCATCGTCATGACGATTATTTTGCACACCCTTACATTACATAGTGCATAATAGTGCATGTAATGCACTGCACGGCACATACAGGCGACCTAAAGTATGTGTGCTTTGTAAGTTCTGCCTCCCTGATCCATTTCCTGTTTGCTTCCTTGTAATTAGATTCTGACAGTGGAATAACGCACAGTCATATGGGCTTCCTAGTCTCAAAGACGTACACTGTGTCCGAAGATGGCTATGGCTGTTTGTCAGGCCTCATACCCGCTCTGGAGCTGATGGCGCTTTACGTGGCTGCTGCAATGCATGACTATGATCATCCTGGGAGAACAAATGCTTTCCTTGTGGCCACCAGCGCCCCTCAGGTACTGTGTTCATTTGGATCACTCATTACCGTCTCTGATGTGTATCAGAAAATGTAGAAATTTGTTTCTGTGAGGTATTTATTTCACACAATGTGTCTCATTTTAACTGCTAAACTGCATAAAGATCCTAATCCAAACAGCTGGCACTCATAGGAAGTATTACCAATACTTCCTATATGAGAGGCTATAAACATAAAAACATAAAATGCCAGAATGTGTTTACTTCTGTCTTTGCAATTGTCATTGCAAGTCTCATTAACAGTTACGGGAATCATTTCATTGCAGTGATTGCCTCAAAAGGTGGTGCTAAATTGAGGGTACTATCATTTTTTCAGTTTGTTTAATGTTTTTTTTTTTTTAAGTCATTCTTTTGAAGCAAGGTTGAAAAGCAAAGTTATATTTTCATTTGCTTAGAATCAAGTCATTTCTGTGACCTGGTGAGTTTTCATTAAATAAGGGATAACAATCATTTTTCATAGATTAGGAAATGGATTTAGATCAATAAAGCATTTTTTTTTTATCAAGCATCGACTTAAATCACATAGAAAATCAATTTTGTTGCATGCAAAATTAGCAGGCAGTTTAGGCAAACCTTTTTTGCAGGTCTTCTTTCATCAATGTGCAGATCATATTCGAATAAGCAACCTGCACAAATATGTGGAGGGAGGAATACATTTTTAAATCTGAACATCAACTGCGACCATACTTTTAGCATCTTTTTAGAATTTTGAAAATCAGCTGCAAACTTTCACACAAATACGTACAAATTCAGACGATGGGGGAAAAAAATTCTGCAAATGTAAATATACAGTATTTGGAGATATATCAAAAGTGGAATAATATTGTCAGAGGAAGAAAAAATTCTGAATGTTGGCAGACATTCTCTGTACAAATAAACCAAAATAAATTGGTTCAACATGCTTAAAAACAAAATAGAAAATGAACAGCTGGAATGTCCATGGTAGAGGTATACCTAGATGTGGGGAATAGCACTCTGTTCTTAACCTGACTCTTGCTCCTGTTGTGTTGGGGAGGATGGAGAGGGGGAAGACAACTTTCCCATATTTTATGTTATTCTATGTTGTTTAACTTAAACCTTAGATATTTTAATTTAGATAGTTTATATATATATATATATATATATATATATATATATATATATATATATATATATATATATATATATATATATATATATACACATATACAGTATGGAAAATAAGTATTTGAACACCCTGCTTTTGCAAGTTCTTCCACTTAGAATTCATGGAGGGTTCTGAGGTTGTCACTGTAGGTGCATATCCACTGCAAGCCTGACGTGAGTTCTACCAATTCTAGTCAGAATATGAGTCTGATTCCTGCTCCATAGAGCTGTGATTATGGGGCGTGTTTCTGATCGAACCAGGAAAAAAAATGCCTCTGCACTTCAATTGGATAGACCCACAACCAATAAGAGCAACAGAGTGCGTGACGTATGTTAAGCCTACGCATAGTTGTTGTCAGCAAAAAATCAAGCGTAATGCCTAGCAATAAGATAAGAAGATGAGCCTTGATCGCGTTTCTCTGTTCCTCTTTTAAAAATTAATTTGCTGTGCTTATATCTTCTAGAACAGACCTAATAGCAGAATCTACTCAGCTAAACTCTCCAGCTGCATCCATTGTTGTTGTCACCCAACAGCGCTTTGGTCACGTGGTTGATTACGTTACTGTTGATCATCTGTCCATCATCGTATAAAGCCGGCCCTGACAATTTGATTGGCTCCCCAGATATTGTGTGCTGAGCATACTCGCGCTACTATTGAGCAGAGGCCAGACCGAACTTCCGACCTCAAACGTTGTGGGGGGGACTAAGTTGGAATGGCACCCAGGCTAGATGTCCACTGAAGAGAGACATAAAAAAAAAAAATCAAGAAATCTAATATAATATTTTTCAACTATTTATTTGTACGATACAGCTGCAAATAAGCATTTGAACATCTGCCCATCAGCTAGAATTCTGACCTTCAAAAACCTGTTAGTCTGCCTTCAAAAAGTCTCAAAATTATCCACTTCCACTTTATCCTAAATTAGATGCACCTGTTTGAGGTTGTTAGCTGCATAAAACCACCTTTCCACCCCATACAATTAGTAAGAATCCAACTAATAACATGGCCAAGACCAAATAACTGTCCAAAGACACTACAGACAAAATTATACACCTCCACAAGGCTGGAAAGGGCTAATGTCTTCATAGTAGAGTGATAGTGTCTTCATGTTTGCCTTAATAGCCAATCAGACAGCTGCAGTTGATCCAGAATGCTGGATCATGCTGAAAGTAGAGCACATCACCCCAGTGCTAAAGTCCTTCTACCGGCTCCCAAATAAATAAATTTGCCATGCCTTTCTGAACCAGCTAATTAATCTTGTTTGCCAGACATTTGGATCTAAAGGAGACCTCGATAGCAAGTAGGTACATTTGTACACACTGATGCAGATTTTGGCTGTTTGCAGGCAGTGCTCTACAATGATCGCTCTGTTCTGGAAAACCACCACGCCGCTTCTGCCTGGAACCTCTTCATGTCACACCCAGAGTACAACTTCCTCGTTAACCTGGACCATGTGGAGTTCAAACGCTTCAGGTTTCTGGTCATCGAGGCCATACTGGCCACAGACCTCAAGAAGCACTTTGACTTCCTTGCTGAGTTCAATGCCAAGGTATTAAATAAGTTAAACTGTGATATACATTATTTATGGAATATAACTTAGAGTTATATTGTCTTATTTTTCTGGAAAACTTTTTGCAGTTACGGTATGTTTTTTGTTTAGAGGGACAATAAAAACAATTCTATTTAATTCATTGCAATCCAGTACAATTCAACCTTTCAGGATTAGAGTGTTGGATGTTTTTTACTAGCAGCATTTGAACTGTAAAGGTGCAGAAGAGCCAGCAGCAGTTTTCATATTCACACTTCTTATGGAATAAGTTTAATGGAATCTGATTCAGTTTCAGTCAAAAGGAGTCAGTTTTAAATCTCAGCTTGTTTAATTTTTAAACTTTCTTTTATCTTGTCAAGACATTATATTGCTGTTATTATTTTAACAAATTTAGCATTGTTTTGACAGTCATGATCAAATGATAAAAAGGATGTTTTTGTATCTTCATAAACATGTTATTGGTATAAACCAGAAATCACCATTATATACTATCTTTAAACCTCAGTTTGTTTGTTCATTTACAAAATAGGCCATCAAAGACAGCCTGAATGATTTTCAAATATATCTGAGTTGAGTGTTTAATATCTACTTTCATAAGACTGAAATACAATTTATTTAATTAAACAGAATAAATTACATTTAAGAATAGTTTAGCAACGAAATGATCAAAATAAGTTCACAGATATAAAAGAAATGCATAAATAATAACAAGAAGAGGACAAAGAATTTAAAAATATGGGTAAAATAATGTATTACCTGAACAGAGAATTAAGGAAACTGGTGATAAATATATCTGAACAAACTATACAAATTTACAGTGTCTTAAAAGCTTAATCAGCTGACATGTTGTACATATGTTATGTTAAAATATGGTCAAGAATACAAAAGGATAACAACATTATTAAAAACATACTTTTTGCAAAACCAATAAATACCTTAAATTCACCTGAAATAAAAGAGCATAAATAAATAAAACCTGCTAAATTTGATTATAAATAGATGTGAATAAAAATAGCTTAATAGTTTAAAAACATTGCTAAGAATTTTTTTGCTCTCTGGTCCTTGATTTACTCAGCTGCAGTAGGAATGTCTATAAATCTGTAAAGATTAGAAAGGAGAACACAACCATATTAAATGACAATGTTTTAAAACTGTTAAAATACATTCCTGAATGCGTCCGATGCGTGTAAACCTGACTCCGTTATCATTTGATTCCTCAGGTAGGCGATGATCCTTCGACAGGCATTGACTGGTCTAATGAGAACGACAGGTTGCTGGTCTGCCAGATGTGCATTAAACTGGCAGACATCAACGGACCTCTGAAGTGCAAGGATCTACATCTACAGTGGACCGAGGGCATTGTCAATGAGTTCTATGAACAGGTGGGAGAAATGAATAAGACCACTTAATACTTTTTTCATTTTGTCTTTTTGCAAAACAGATTTCAAATATTTTATTGGGTTTTGTCTGATATACAAACTTATTAAAAAAAGAGACTTAAAGGTGTTTCATACACATGTTATCAGAAACCCACTGTCCAATTCCTCTGAATTAAATCCAGCAATGCTTTAAGAAGTCAAAGAAATGTCATCACTCTGTGTGTTATATAACCAGTACACGAGCTGAGGAGGGATGGCATCCCTTTCTCTTAAAAATCTTTAAAAAATCATCCCCTTTCTTAAAGGAATAGTACACCCCAAAACATGATTAGCCTTCATTTTCTCACTCACCCCATGCTGAACAACACTCTGGAGTACTTTTTGATATCTCAAATGCATCTGGAATCTGGGAGGCTTCTTGCTGTCTAGCTGACATTCAAATAATGGAGGTCTATGGCCGAGGCAGAAAGGTCCATAAAAGTCCACAAAAAGCGTGTCAATATTCCTCCATACTGGTCGTCCAATGTATTCCAAGTGTCCTGAGTGGGTAGCATCCAGAATTTACTTGAAACGAAGTCACTTTCATCTGGTTTGGTCTGCGGATTCCGTAGCGTCGTGATAGCGCATGTGCACGCTTTCAGTAAATCCTAAACACTACTGTTTATGCTCTTAAAACATTCTAAATGACTTTGTTTCGAGTAAATTCTGGATGCTACCCACTCAGGACACTTGGAGTACATTGGGCGAGCAGTATGGAGGAATATTGACACGTTTTTTTGTGGACTTTATGGACCTTTTCTATCTCGGGCACCATAGACCTCCATTATTTGAATATCAGCAGACAGCAAGAGGCCTCCCAGATCTCTAGATGCATTTGAGATATCAAAAGTACTCCAGAGTGTTGTTCAGCATGGGGTGAGTAGAAAATGAAGAGCTAATCATGTTTTGGGTGTACTATTCCTTTAAATGACCATCCCTCCATACCATCCCTGTCAAATTTTATTACTAAATGTGTAAAATTTCTACTATATAGTAACAATAATGGAAATAATATTGCTCTTTTAACATTTGGCTAACTGTGGGCTTTCATTAACCTGACCCGCCAGATGGATTTGCTCCGCATATCCATCTGGAAACCTTCCCGTTGAAGTAATTTTGGGAAGGGGCGAAAATACTGGTTAACTAATTGGCCTATGTTGGTGATAAGACGGCCAAATAAACCAATCAGATCAACGAAGCATATGATGTACTAACAGAGCAATGACAAAAACACAACCACAAGCCACTCTAACCACTAGGCCAACACTCTCCCACTATTAACTGATAAAATTAAAATAAACAAAATATTTATTCATGTTGAATATTTTCATATGTTTGATTGTTGTGAGTTATGCACTTGAATTTGAAAAAAAGTTGTTGTTTCAGTGTTTTCGAATCAGCTCTGACGTAGCAAACTTTTACTCACATGACTGATCAGCTGCTTCTGCAGTCGTCGCCTTCGCAGATGTTGCTATTATCTGCGTAAACATGGCTGGAGGCAGCATCGCCTTTACTAACTGAAATGTTAAGTTAGGAACCGATTTGATTGCAACACACTTATTAAAACTTTCCCCATTACGTTTCCCCGTGCTAAATTGCAGCCTGTACTTCCTGTTTACTATAGCCATGCCTGATGATGTAATATGGACTCCTTTGTGGCACTCTGTTAATTTGCTTCAAACCAAATGCAACCACTCCAAATCCGCATTTCCTTTTTTTTTTTTTTAAACTTTGTAAGATACACTTTAAAAAATTTGAGTAATATTTGAAATTAATTTGAATGGAAAAACGGCTATTGGTATCATATTACTGGGTCAAAAAAGAATTGGTTTTACTATAAATCAGGGGGTGACCCCTGTCCTCTGCTAACCTGACTTCGCCAGATGGATTTGCTCCACATATCCATCTGGAAACCTTCCGTTGAAGTAATTTTGGGAAGGGGTGAAAATACTGGTTAGCTGATTGGCCTATGTTGGTGATAGACGGGCCAAATAAACCAATCAGATCAACGTAAGCATATGACGTACGAAAACACAACCACAAGCCAGGCTACTCTTGCCAAAACCAGTCAGGAGAAGACCAAAAACATCTTTTCCTC
This sequence comes from Cyprinodon brontotheroides, assembly GCA_018398635.1. Classification (NCBI taxonomy): domain Eukaryota; kingdom Metazoa; phylum Chordata; class Actinopteri; order Cyprinodontiformes; family Cyprinodontidae; genus Cyprinodon; species Cyprinodon brontotheroides. Next base: position 7,442 of record JAGKQL010005129.1, read on the forward strand.
TGAGAAAAGCCTCCAGAGCAGTGTTTTGCTCTTCGCTTTCAGTGAAGAAATACTCTGTAATTCCGATAAAACTTGCTTTCGACAGCCACGCTAACGCTAGTTTCATCGGCTGAAGCCGCCATTGTTCTTTAGACTGAACTTCATGCGCTACTCGTTGCGTCACACCTCAACCCGCCTCAAAGCCAACGCTGATTGGACGTTCGTTTTTGTGAACGGCTCCAAATTTTTCTTTAACGGAGAGTCTCCAGACTGATCTGCAAGTGAAATCTTGAAAGCTCGCGAGATAATGATGGTCTCACGAGACTAGGCTTTCATATAGCCTGAGCAAAATAAATATTATCCAAGAAGTGGCCTACCATGACTACGAAGCTGATCCCAGTGGAAAATGAGTCCCTAAGTATGTAAGGGCAGTAATAGCCATGCCAGTACAGGGACTGGATGCACTTCTACTACAAGGTGCCAGGGTGAAGGTCAGTGACCGGCGTACCTGACATGTAACAACCATACCATGCATATTGCTTTAGATTTATAGACTATATTATTTAGGCTATGAATGTTTTAAAAAAGAATCCACCATCGCCTTTTTTTTTTTTTTTTACAACTAGTCTACTACTATAACAATATCCAGAGCTGTGAGCATCCATTAATCCTATATTTAAACCACAACAGCACTCTTCTTAAATTATAGTAAAATAGACACATTATGGCAGAAATTGTGTATCTAGCAAGACATAATGATTTACTTAAACTAAGAAGCCATGTAAGAAGAGCACTAATCATAGAAATAAGCAAGTAGCAAACTTTTTTTTTTTTTTTTTGCTCTATTGGCAATTCCGTGTAACATTACAGAATAAATCAAACATCAAACACAGATATACAACAGTTGGTGACATTATAACTTTAAGAAAAAAGAGACATAGAAGGTAAAAAATAAATAAAAATAAAACAAGGGAAACAAACAAATATATAAATAAAATAAACAAATACCATTTACCATTTTTCTTCTTCATAAATTTAAGTGATTGAAAATACAAACAAAGTTCTTTAAGAAAAACGTTGAAGTTTGGCTTGGTCCTCATGTATTTGTTTTTGTGAATGTAAAATTTCCCCATCATGAGTAAAACATTAAAGGCTAGGTCCTGCAGGTTATCTGTCATTTCTATTCCAAACAAAACATTCTAGCAAGTAGCAAACTGGTCAGAACTGATAAGGTGATAAAATGAGCTAAATGCTGATCCACATTTTAAGAAAACCTGTTAGAAGTTGCAGGGCAACGACCCTAAATGTACAGTTAAAGCTACAATAGAATAGATTAAATTAAAGAATACCCATATATATGAATAATGTATGGGTCACACAATATCCATTAATTTAGATCAAAGTGTGTAGCAGTTAATGGTGATATTTTAAAGCTACTCAGAGAGTAAGATTCATGAAATTATAGCCTAGGTTTGAATTTTGCTGCAGTAATGAGCAAAACCTACTTACAGCCCAATCCTTTTTCCACCAAAGTTTGAGTTCTCCAAGCTCCTGGCACAAAATTCTTCTTTTTCTATGAATTGCTCAGGCTCAGGCATGGCTACTTTATTTTGATGGTGCAGCCAAGTGCATACCTACTTTAGATCTAACAAGACAGCCATGCAGAGCCAAACATAAGAAAAGCTCCCTTATGACAAAGGTTTGGATGTTTTTAGGGGAAGTGGCGCCTGAGGGATCATTTAGCTGGTCTAAAGGGCATTTGATAGAGATGGCTGTTCCACCTGACTGCACTTGACAATTTCCAGAAGAGCTATAAACTTAAACCAATTCATTTCCTTTCTAATATATATATATATATAACCCTTACCAGCTGGTGAGTTAAGTTCTCTTTTAGCTTCCAAGAAATCATGCATCAGGTTAAAAGTGACTGTAGGTGACTATCATCCAAAAATTAGTCACGGAGAGGAGAGCAGGGATTTGTTCGACGCGCTGAATCCAAAGAGGAAACGTAAAGCTTTACTGCAGTTAGGGATGTTTATTGTACCCTTTTTCTGTGAAGCATTGTACAACAGATAGACTTGCAGACTTCATTAAAGCTTTAAACTTACTGTCAACTCCAAATATTGGCAGCCTGCATTTAGCCTCTCTCATCAAACATGGCAAACAGCCGATATCTCAAAGGCACTTTGCTGAGATTCTGCGGAGGCTTCTTGCGGATGGTGCTGCTGACATTCAACGCCATGGAGGTCTATGTGCGAGGCAGAAAGGTCCATAAAGTCCACAAAAAGCAAGTCAATATATTTATTCCTCCATACTGCTCGTTCAATGTATCTAGTGTCCCGAGTGGGTAGCATCCAGAATTTACTCGAACGCGAAGTCATTTTAGAATGTTTTGTATAGCATAAACAGTAGTGTATGCGAGGATTTCCTGAAAGCTTGTCCTACTCACGAGTTCACGCCGCTAAACAAGCGCTGACGAATAAACACAGATGAAAGTGCGCATTCAGCTCGGCAAAAGAACTCATGCTCTTTCCTCAACACTGAAGTCCTCAGACATTTTTCTTTTCAGTTGTTTCTTTCTTTGCACAGGTAAACAGCACATTTCTTCTACGCAGCTTGCATTATTGGCAGAGCAGACGCTGAATGCCGACTTTCATCTGGTTTGGTCTGCCGGCTTCCGTAGCTGCCGTGAACTCGCAGAGCAGCGCTGCCAGGAAATCCTATACACTACTGTTTATGCTCTAAAAACATTCTAAATGACTTTTGTTTCGAGTAAATTATGGACGCTTACCCACTCAGGACACTTGGAATACATTGGATGAGCAGTATGGAGGAATATTGACACGTTTTTTGTGGACCTTTTATGGACCCTTTCTGCCTCGGGCCATAGACCTCCATTATTTGAATGTCAGCAGACAGCAAGAAGCCTCCCAGATCTCCAGATGCATTTGAGATATCAAAAAGTACTCCAGAGTGTTGTTCAGCATGGGGTGAGTAGAGAAAATGAAGGTTAATCATGTTTTGGGTGTACTACTCCTTTAAACTTGCGGGCAACAGAAATATTGGCACCCTGCCTTAGCCTTGATTGATTTGTCCCCTTCCTTTCTTTTTTTAAAATCAGGTAAGATGAATATGGTGAGAATGAGTTCTAGTTTGTTGTGTTTTTTTTTAGCTTGCATCATTTTAAATGAATGGTTACTGCTGTCTGTAGGGTGATGAAGAGTCTAGCCTAGGGCTTCCTGTGAGCCCTTTCATGGATCGAGCTGCCCCACAGCTGGCCAAACTTCAGGAATCATTCATCACACACATTGTTGGACCACTTTGTAACTCCTACGACTCGGCTTGCCTCATACCTGGACGATGGGTGGAGCCTGATCCCGAGGAGGAGGAACAAGAGATTACAGAAAGCGAGGATGCAGATGACGATGGATCTACATGCTCTGATGGATCACGTAAGCATGAGTGCATAAAATAAAACTAAAAAAGGGCAGTTTATTCTTTTTATGTAGCCTTTGTTTTCCTACTTGCCATTAGTTTTATTTAACCATTCATATTTACACTTCTGATCATTGTAAAGAACAAGAGTTTATCAATTCTGTATAATTCAGCCTCTTTCAGTCTCTTAAGATGTGGTTAATTCAGTTGAGGTATCCCTGATAGATAATGTCTATTCCTAAAATGAGAGAATTCAATTCAATTCAGTTTATTTATATGCAGCCAAATTCACAACACATGTCATCTCAAGGCACTTTACAGTTCAACCAGATCATACAGTCAAATTGATACAAAGTTTTCTATCTAAGAAAACCAGTTGATTGCATCGACTCATTGACTCAAATACAATCCCCCACACTAAGCATGCTTGTAGCGACAGTGGAGAGGAAAAACTCCCCTTTTAACAGGAAGAAGCCTCCAGCAGAACCAGGCTTCAGTGTGAGCGGCCATCTGCCGAGAGCTCCGACTTCAGGGTTCAAATAGAGAAATATCAGCTCGTGCTGCTGCCATCAACACCTTTTGGTATCTTTATAGATGTTCGAGATCTGCCTGTTTTTCAGTGTAGTCCTGTTTCTCCGACTGTGACTGGCTGTGTGTTTCCTGGACTGGGCTGCCTTTTACGGTTCCCTTTTTCTCCGCTTCTGTCTCTTTGAACCCCAGTCGGCCTCAGCAGATGGGTCAGCACACACTGAGCCTGTTTCTGCTGGGGGTTTCTTCCTGTTAAAAGGGAGTTTTTCCTCTCCACTGTCACTACAAGCATTGTTAGTGTGAGGGATTGCATTCTAGACAATGAGTCGATAAAATCAACTGGTTTTCCTTAGATAGAAAACTTTGACTTATTTGACTGGATGATCTGGTGAACGTTAAAGTGCCTTTAGATGACACATGTTGTGAATTGGCGCTATAGAAATAAACTGAATTGAGTTAAATTGAATTGAAAGATAATTTCTACTGAAAACAAGCAGACACACAGAAGGCCTTTATGCTCATTAGGTGTTTAAGTGGATATTGCTAGATATGACATTGCTTCAAAGGATAAAAAATGCTTTGATTTTTATAGCTTACTTTGCACATTACATTTAGTCAGTGGTGCAGCTTAAAGGAATAGTACACCCAAAACATGATTAGCCTTCATTTTCTACTCACCCCCATGCTGAACAACACCCTGGAGTACTTTTTTGATATCTCAAATGCATCTGGAGATCTGGGAGGCTTCTTGCTGTCTGCTGACATTCAAATAATGGAGGTCTATGGCGCCCGAGGCAGAAAGGTCCATAAAAGTCCACAAAAAAACGTGTCAATATTCCTCCATACTGCTCGTCCAATGTATTCCA
>JAGKQL010005131.1:0-12098 GCA_018398635.1 Cyprinodon brontotheroides
TTGAATAGGATAATAATTAACTATAACTCCAGTTCTAGTTAACCATCCATTCATTATCTGCAGGACATTATTTTTGCACAACATATTGGCGTCCCTGGGTGGGCCTGAGATTGAAACTTCCGTTATATGAATAACAGATAAACCATCCAGAAATTAAAATCGCTACTACTGCTAAAATAGACCGGGTGTATTTGTGGTATTGCAGTGACGGAGTCCGGCGGGTTTGAGTAGATTTAACGGCCAGTTAATTGAATCTTAGACTTATTGGTGAGAGAGAATTGGTGATTTGGGACTTCAGCTGCGTTGTTTGTTGGTTGCTGCTATTCTGAAGCCGTGAGATCAAATTGTGGATTGGTGCAGCACAAAAGGGTTCTTAAAGTCACAGCGACTGGGCCAGTGTAGGCTACGTTGGCAGAGATTGTCATCTCCCCCTAGTGGTAGCTTATGTAATTACAATTACTCAGCTGGTCCCAGTGTTTTTGAGATCCAAATTGTGTAGTGCTCTCTTTGGCGCCATCTGGTGGCGTAAGCGTGTTATTGCAGTTTGAAAATTCCCAGGCGAAGGCACCTTGTCCCCTTCTGGCGGTGGTGGTGCCTTGAAATCGCAGCCGAATGGTGTAGAGAAGGAGTGATCTGTTTTTTCTCTTCTTAAATTCTTATTTTCTTTCATGTGCCGTGGACAAACAGTGTTTTAAATAATTGGAGAGTGGTTAAACTTAAACTGCAGGTATGTAAACTAAATGCAAAAAACTCAGGGTTTATCCCAGCAGCCGCTGCCACCTTTACTGCCGTTAGGTTTTCTAACACTGCAGTTATCCATTTTGTGTGCAAGAGTTGTTTGTTAACAGTGTTTTACACATATGCTCTACATACACTACGCACACATCTATACTATATACACACTTTTGAACCAGCCAATCTTACTTACTGAAAGGTGAGTGAATCAAACCATTAGAAACCACAGATTTAAAAGCAAATCGGCAACCTGTCCAAATTAAAGTGAGGTCGCGACGTTGAAAGCAACCTGCGATATTGTTTTATCCAAGACGTTCTACACCTGCCGTGTATAGGAACCTTAACCTATAGTAAGCTGAGCGTGTTTGTTTAGTGCGTGTAGTGCTAACGGTTAGCGATTTGTAGCCAGTGCTGCGTTTCCTGCTTTGTGTTCCCCTCAGCGAATCAAATGGATAGGGATCAGGATCAGCAAGCAGTGGGGATTTCATGCCCTCCATCAAAATGGGCGCTCCAGAACTTAATAAACTCATTGATTTCGTTGTCAGAAGATCGAACACAGAGCCCTTGGTAGTTTGGATCTAGAGGCTTGTGAAAGCTTTTAGATTGAGAAGCTAATGGAGTCAACTAAGAAGCCAGGGAAAGAGATGCTTATTGTAAACCCGCAAGTTTGGTCAACTTTGCGTTGCTGTATCAGAGGAAGTCCCAGTTAGAAACAGAACTGCGCGGAAGGCCGAAAACTGGGCGCAGAAGCTGAAGAAAGTGCAGAAGCTGAAGAAATGCAGAAGCTGAAGAAATGCGCGCGGAAGCTGAAGGAAGGGCAAGAAGAAAGCAGAAGAGAATAGGATGGTGACCTCTAACTTCCTGGAAGAAGGAAAGGGGGCTGCTCCCCTGCCCACAGGATGAAGGGTCAGGGATAGTCAGATGAAGGGTCAGGTCTAAAGATCAGAAGAAAGAACAGAAGGTTCTCTGAAGAGAGAAGAAAGTGAACCCATCCCTGCTTTAGAGACGTTGGATAAATAAAATACCAGGGGAGATCCTCCTCTGCAGCAGCCACAAAGCATGAGGGAGCAGGAAGGTTCGGGAGTGAGCTAGCTAGCATGAGGGAGCAGGGAAGGTTCGGTTGTGTAGTCGCGTAGTTCCACAGAGCAGGGCAGTTTTTAGACCACAGAGGATGCAGGACCTTGAGCGGCATGCCAGGCCCCCAGTTATAGAGCAAAAAGCAGGTCAGACCAAACCACCAAGCACAAGCTGCTATGACACACCCTACCATGAGCGGTCTCACCCGCCTCCAAGGAGGTCAGAGCAGAGCTTTCCACCCTACCGCGACCGTAGCTGGCTAGAGCTCTCAGATGAGGATTCAGATGGTCCAGCCCCAGTCCCAGAACAGGGATTACGGATGCGACAACTCGAATCCCTCGCCCACGACATAGAACGTTTTGACCCCAGCAACACGGAATCCACCATTGAGGACTACCTTAGAGAGGTAGAACGCTGTCTTTTAGACTTACCTCGTCCCTCCGCCCGGGAAAAGTTAAAGCTAATATGGAAGACGACCTCAAGGAGCGTGCATGTGTTCATAGAAAGCCTTAGGCCCGCGATCCGAGACACTTATTCCTCTCTTTGTCAAGCACTGAGAGAGGAATACTCTGTACACACTGATCCAGGCTCCGCGATGTTCAGTGCCCTCGGCATCCAACAGAAAAGAAATGAATCGCCGAGAGATTATTACCGTCGGTTGCGAGCCGCATATTTTCAGGGGCGCAGCGACCACTCACTAAAATATCTTTTCCTCCACAATCTTCACGACAGCATAAGATATGATGTCACCATGTACTGCCGAACCAAAACCCTCACCATGCAAGAAATAAGGAAATATGCACAGATTGCATGGGAAACGCGCGTCCGCACCAGCAAGGGTACAGATAGCGAACACAGGGTCCTGCAGGTTCAGGCAGAATCAGGGAGAAAGTTAGAGTTGGAGGGACAAGAGGTTCCTCCTTCCAAAGCCAGACTTAAAAAGGGATCACGCAACCGTGATACCGGCCCACAAGAAAGGAGAGCTTTCCAGGATTGGAGGAGTTCACAGAATAGAGAGGACAGTGGGTTCCAAACGAGGTACAGATCAGAGATGAGCCGATATGACAGACAGCCTGACCAGAGGAAGCTTAAGAAGGAGTATGAAGGGAGAGATCAGGATGAGAAGCTAGAGCAGTCAGCCATGAAGGAGATGGAAGCTAACCTCCGTAGGTTGTTAACAGAAATGGTTCGTCAGATCAACAACCCCTCTCAAGACCCAGTTGGACATGAAAATCCTCCAGGAAAACCCGACCCGAAGCCTCCATCAGCATGACTAGGCGGGGACTTACCTTCCACAGCTTCCTTATTACACTTAGTGGAAAAGGAAGGTCCAGGTGGTGAGCCCCCAGAATCCCCTCAGATCTCCTCAGGAAGAACCTTTATTTTGGTCCACCTCTTTTCAGAGAAGACCAATCCCCACTCAGAAAAACATCCCTACCAGGAAGTCAGTAACATTTGTCAGGATGTAAGATCAGGAAATGGATCTTACTTAGACTGTAGAACCGGTTCTGGCCTGTTCAGGTCAGCTGCTGCCCATGGCTCACCTGCAGAGGTCCAGGGAGGCTGCAAAGCAACCCGACACGCTCCCCAGCAGGTGACCCATCAATCGTCTCCATCATTTGACAACAAACAGGGGTGTTCCTCAGAACATTCCACCTGTTGTCAGCTCCAATCATCAGCCCTTTTGGAACTAACTCCTCCTAAGCAAAGGGGGGTTACATCCATTTGGCCCAATTTACAGATGAACTGGATCGGACCAGTTCTCATCCCGATAGAACGTACTCAACATCTTGCATTTGTAGCATTCTTCTCCATAGAGCAGGTAGACAGAATGAAATGCAACCCAGAATCCACTTCCGCCCGTGGAATGGAGTGCACCTCCATTCTTAAGAACACATGTGCATAGTACCAGTCAGATTGAGTGTATGTTAACACACAGGAAAACATGCACTGATCTCATAAGGTTTCATTTCCACATTTCAAAATTTCACAGCTTTTGAACTAGCCTCCTTCTTAAAGGAAGGACTACAAGGTCATAATATCCATAAACCATTTTTTGAGCATAATGCACTGGATAGATCCAACAGAAGTGGTAAAACTTGACATGATATCCTCTGAAGTTGTCAGAAATGTATGCAGGTTAGATGACTCATCTGGAACCAGCTTGCTAAAAGGAGTGATCACACGCATCTGATTCCCTTTCTAGTTTTGGTAAAGATTTAAAGTTGAACAGTCTCTAATGTCTGCAACACCTGCAAATTCACCTGGCTTATAACTTAGTCGTTCCAGTTTTTGTAAACTCTGATAGCTTAGAAATTGGATTCATGCTAAATCTCCTTATCATTCAGAGAGCTAATGCGTATAGGCTTATTCCGCGTTAAACATGAGTTTTGAAAGATAAACCCATGTCCACCTAAACCTCCTCAATATTAGCCTATATTGACATCGATCACAAGCTCAATCTAATGCATAGAAATGACCGCACAGATGCTATGCAATGTCCATTCCATGGTTCTTATTCCCAGGATCATCACAACGGCAATGGCACACACAGCGTGCTAGGGAATAAGAACTAGAAACTAGACACCTTCACCCTTTTCCCCTGGATTCATAGCACCACAGATTCAGAACCCCTGAAAGAAAGAGCTATGAATCATAGTTAGCGTATTTTTCACCTATCTCTGTCCTCTTTGCATGCTTCTTTCCTTTCTTCTCTTGTTTAAGCATAAACGCTGAACCCAGAATGCTAGAAGTGTGGTAAATGTACAACAAATGTCTGTGTCTCAATGTTTGGTGACATTGCAATGAGGTTAGTTAGCTAGCTAGCAATACACTCGCCGAGCACCTGCCTCCTCTCCCTGAGCCAGCACCCACCTCTAATGAACGGCCAACTGCACATTGGACACCTAAACGCAACCTTGTTGGCAATATGGATTAAAGAACTTGGTTAGCTTTAAAGACTGAACCGGATATCCACTCTTCAAAGCTAAAAGGGGGGAATATGTTGAGGTATATTACCAACATGGAGCTAAATCAGTGGGCTGAACCATCCCCCTTGTTAGCCACCTGGAACCCATCCCCCTTCTCTTCTCCACAAGGGAGAACAAAGGATTCCCTCCAAAACAAGAACAAAGAAGGCCACCTCAAATGGACCAATCAGCCGAATACTCCAACAGGAAGTTCCCCCATGTCACACATGGCACAGACCAATCAGCCGATACTTTCACAGGAAGTGCTCCCGTGTCACACATGGTTTAAAAGCCAGAAGCAGACATTTTCTCTCTCTCTTTTTCCATGGGTTTGCAGCCCGTCAGGAGAGGCCCATTTCACGTGAAATATCAGAAGAAAGCTGACTGGAAGTAGCTTTCGTTTTCCTGCATCGAAAGTCACGGATCGCAGTGTTCCATCGTGCATAGCAACCGCGCTGACTGGGAGATAGAAAGCCTTTGAAGCTGACATCGGACCTTCGTTTTTCCCCTTCCTTGGACGAATCGGCTGAGAGGACGCCAGCCTAACACCACCTCCTAAGATCACTGCATCCCCTCCCATCCACCCTCGTGAGCATATCAAGCCTCCCCTGCTGCAGCCCCAACTGACCGAACTTTCCCTCGGTGAGTGAATCCTGGCAGAGAACCCTTATCGACAGAAACCAAGTCATGTTGCCTCTGACAAATCTTATCTCACAGAAACAAAAATTACCTACTTCTTCCTTGATGTATCAGGAATTGAGCCAAAAGCCTGTAAGGAGAGAAAGGCAAGTTTAGGGGTTTTTACCACGCGATGTTCTATTCGCATCGGTCCATGGCTTTCTTGCTGGAAGCTGTGCTTTTTTCCTTTCTTTTCTGGCTTTTCCTGTCGACATAAATATTTTGAATTTTGAGCATAGAGATAAAGTTATCACATTTCCGCCTTCACGTGGCCCCGTGGTCGTGCCGTGCTTGTCTTTTGATTGCTGTAAGTCGCTTCATTTTTGCTCCCCAACGTTCGGTTAAATGTGGTGTTCCATTTTAGTTATTGCAAATTGTCTCATCCTCCGTTCATCTGTTTGTTTTGTTAAATGCTTTTGCTGGCATAGCATATATGTTTTAACTGCACCGTCTGGCCATTTTTTGCTGGATGTTTAGTTTCACTGATCAATTGCACTATACCTGCTGTAGCGGACATTTGAATGTATTAATATTGGCATATCTCAGACGCTCAGTTTATTTCCGCTGTTTCTATTCTTTATTTTTCGATTTTTCTTTTATTTTCTTTTGAACTAGTCATTTAATCTACCTGGGTGTTTTATTTTTCTAGTAGTGTGTAGTGTTTGCATAGATGTTAGATTTCTGTAATCCTGAATTATTAGAATAAAGACATCATTGGTTGTCTGTAGTGGTTTTTGATGGCTCATATAACGGAGGGTTAATCTCAGAGTAAACTTTCGATTCCTTTGGTAATAGTCTTGAATAAACAGAGATAGAAGGTTCTTTATTGATAATTTAATAGCTTTGCTGATAACTTAACGGGGCCACTAGACTGGTGGATACCTGGATTTTTAACACCCGGTCTCCGAACCCTCAGTTTTGGATCAACAACTTACGGTAAGTAGATAACTCAGGGCTATAATTATCCACTAAGAACACTAAATTATTTGATTTTGGCCTTGATGTTGAATAGGATAATAATTAACTATAACTCAGTTCTAGTTAACCATCTGATAAATTATCTGCAGGACATTATTTTTGCACAACAACTTTCTCCCTCCCCTCTAAGTTGATTCGCTCTCTGTTCCTTCCCTGGGCCCCTGCTTTCTCCTTTGTGCCCTCTGAACGTTGCCTTCTGCTGATGTAAGTGATACAAAAAGGAACAAACAAGGATAATGGGAATGTGCCCCCTATTAGCTTCTAATAAAAACATTCAGTTCAAGTGGCAAACTTGTAAAATTCAGCTAGATTAAAGCTGGCCTTTGCAGCGATAACAACTAGGGAATTTGCGTTGCCTTTTTTCAGCAGATACTTTGTGGACACTTACTTGAGTCTTTGGTACACGTGCATGCAGCGCAGAGTCCTCGACTAGCTTCCCCTGCATTTCTTTTACATCTTTCGAAGCTGATTCCATCGCCTGGCATAAATCCAAAGCCTTCTCAAAAGTTAATTTTGTTTCAGATAAAAGTCGCCTTTGCATTCGGTCATCATTTACTCCACACACCAATCTGTCCCGTAACATTTCTGACAGTGCATCTTTGTAGTCACAATGTAGGGCTAATTTCCTCAATTCAGCCACATACTCAGCTATTGACTCGCTGCTCTTCCGTATGCGTGAATTAAATTTAAATCTTTGCACAATTTCACTTGGTGTGGGGTTGAAGTGCTTTTTTAGCTCAGCAGTGAGCTGATCATACGTTTTTGCTTTTGGTAATTCAGGGCTGACTAAATTCCTCAGCAAGCTATAAGTAGTTGCACCCACACTACTTAAAAGCACAGCTTTCCGTCTTTCTGGCTCCTTAATATCATTAGCTTCAAAGAAAAAGTCCAGCATTTCACTATACTCTTCCCAAGACTGAGTCGCATTATCAAAAGGGGTTACCGATCCGATCACCGCCGCCATCTTTACTTGCCGCGGTGGAGGTGCTGGTGGAGCCCGGTGCGGCAAGGAAACGTTGTTTTCCTCCTCAGCCTCGGCGCTGTTGAATTCACTGGAGCTCGCTTCTCCTTGACTCATCTGGCAAATTCCAATCCTTGAAATCCTCGTCGCCAATTGTGTGATATCCTATCGTGGCAGTAGCAATCATCACACCAGATTGTTTCTTTGGCTTCGTGCCCTTTATTTTCTTATATTCACAGAACAACTGAACATGCCTCTAGACATAGCTTGCTCTCTCTCTCTACTGCCTGTTTCCCCACAGTCCTGCCTAAGCATAGGTAGCTGACTCCCCCTAGAGGCATTAACTATAATTATTTAAGACAGTCAGTATATCTACCACAGATATCATGGACCAGAATCTCTGCTCTCCACCTTAGATGTGATCAATGGATCAGTGTCCAGAACTTTCTGGGCTTTGTAGTACTAGTGGTGGGTACTATAGTATTACTTTGTAGAATAATTCCTAGAAATCTGATCTCATCAGCTCCATTAAACTGTGACATGAGCCTGTTGTCCTGCAGTTGTTGCTTTGATCCATGTGATCCAGACCAGTAGAACCCAGTTCTTCAGATAATGTTCAGTTGGATCCAACAGAACCGTTTGAATGTTTCACTCTAGAACTTTAAACCTTCTTCTTCTCTGCAGCAGTTTGTGTTCAGAGCTTCTTCTTCTCTGGTTTTTATCTCAGTTTCTCACTGATTGATGTGATCTGAATAACAACATGTTTGTGTTTCAGAAGTCAGAACCACAGACAGAGAGCAGAACCTCCAGGATCCAGCTGTCCGTCTATGAGGAGCTACTGGTCCAAAGGAAACAATCCAGACTTCAGTGCAGAATCTGGTCCCTCAGACTCAGAGTAAGGAACCAGTTTCTAACTGATGATATGACTCTGCAGAAATAGAACCTCTAGAATCTGAACTGGTTGATCTTCAGCGTCTCACTGGTTTGGACTTTGTTCTGCTGGTTTCTCATCAGCATCCAACAGATTACTGACAGGTCCAAAGTCATTCTCTCTCCTCCCAGCCTGATAAATCCCAGAAGTTGTTCACATCTGAATCTAAATTAACAAGGATAGAGACTCAGTGTGTCATCAGGTTAGAGATCTAAAGAACGGCTCCCAGTGAAACCAATTCCTTCTGACAGGGAGCCTCATTAATCCCAGTTTGGATCAGTAATAGACTGAAACTAATCAGACAGCAAAGAGACGGTTCTGACCCAGATTCTGGTCCTCTGTCTGTGGTGGACCTTCATGAACATCTTCAGCTTCAGTAGGACAGCCCCACCCTGTTGGTAGTGAACTATTTCAGTGATGAAGAAATGTCTCCACAGATGGAGGAAGAGGAGCAAACCCCAGAGTGGAGAAAGATCCAGAACTGGAGCTGGACGGCTGACAGCCAATCAGAGCAGCTGTGCAGCAGGTAAGACGGAACATCTCCAATCAGAGCTTCCTTCTATCGTCTCTGTTGAACCAATTCCACGTCTTTAGTTGGATTTGGAGATACAAGCTTTTCAAAGTCTTTCTGAGATCAATTATTCCAACTACATCTCAGTATTTCCCGCTGCTGCAAATGTTCCTTCTGTGTTCAACCCAGCAACCTTTTGGGTTTCGCTGAACTGGTTTTGATTTCAGCTCTTTGGTCTAAATGCATTAAAGCTGAACTTCTCCTTAAAGCTGGAGGTCATTTTGATGCATGAAAACGAAATGGTGGAGAAGGCAACCTGCTGCTCTGCTGCTTTTCCAAGAAGAGGGAAGGAAAGTCTGAGAGACAGAAACCTGGTTTCCTCTGACAATATATCACTGATTACAGGATAGATATTTCTATTTACATCAGGGAGTCATTCTAACAATCTTCTAAAGGACCAAATCAGTCCCATGTCTTTTCCAGTCTGTAATTATCCTTTAAAAACATCCAATCCAGTCTTTGAGTGAGAAATGCCATTTAAATGTGAACACTAGCTGCTCCAATGAGCTTGGTGTGGTACAGGTGAGGAACAGGATCCAGATGAGAAGCAGGACACCTCCTCATAGAAGAAAGGTCAGTTAAACTGGGCATACACTTTGTGATATTTTTAATCGTTGCTCGCAGCTACAGCTCAAACTGTACAACGAAACAGCAGGGTTTAAAAGTTCACAGCTCATGATCTTTCAAGTGTCCTATGATTTCAAGGCTTCCTTCACATGAAAAGGAGGTCTTGAAGACTTCAGGAATTCACTTAATCTTTTTATTTTCACCAATAAGTGAGAACCAATGAACAGAACAGAACAGGTGAAAAACCTATAAAACACATACAAAATATTTTAATATACATTTTAGACATTTGGTTCGAAGTTAATAATTATTAAATTAATAATTATTAGTTATAAATGATGGTCTTACCCAGAATTAACTACCTATTTTCAATGATCCTAAATAAACCATCAACCGAATGGTTAAAATCTCTAGATTCTTCCATCTCTAAATTTCTTTGGAAGGACAAACCCCCTCGTGTCAGCTTAAAAACACTACAGAAAACTAAAGACAGAGGGGGACTAGATTTACCTAACTTCCAACACTACTACTTAGCAAATAGATTACAATAAATCTATAAATGGACAAAATATAATCCCTTAGATGAGCCCTGGATAGACCGCAGAACAGGAAATATGCAGTAATATCATAATTTCAGATTTGCCGTTTATTAGCTCTAAGATCAAGCGGCACTCATGTTTTAAAATATATTAACATCAGCTCTTCCCTGACAGCATGGTGGGAATTTCTTAAAATAACGAAGTCATCACTTATCCCGTGCAGTCATACACCCATCTGGAATAACCCTGACTGTTCTACAAAATAATAATATGGGATAAACTTTCCATACTGGAAGAATAAAGGTATTAACTATCTGGATCATTTGTTTGAAGGTACGGAGTTTATCACATTTGCTAGATTAAATTTGCAATATGGCATTAACAAAAATAAATTCTTAGAATATGAACAAATTAAAGCTATAATTAGAAATAAATTTAAGCATATTGATGGAGGTTTAATAATTCCAACTAAAATATCAGAGTTTCTAGAGTTAAACCCCCCAAACTACTGTCTAAATTATACAGGACACTGACTAAACTGGATGATACAATATCTCTTCCTATTACTAAATGGGAGGAGGATTTATCAGCCAGCTTTGAACAAAACATCTGGGCTCAGATTGTACCACCTTCCCAGAGTGCGCCGTGGGTCTCCTAGAGCTGGAGTCTTCCAGCACATTTTCTGTGGTGTCCAGGTTGAAATCGAATGATCTACACCAAAATTTTGACAGGTGGACCTGTCTCTGCTATATGACTCATGCACCCAGGAATCCCCTGGCTGCTTCAGAATGGCTTCCATTATTTGTTGACCGATAATGTCCTTAAAACAACCTTAAAGATTCTTTTAAAATAATGCTACTCACGTTAGTCGAAAGCTGTTCAATGATGTTCCAAAAAAAGTTTCGTGAAGAAAAACTTAGTTCCTGTCATGTTTTATTTAGCATTTTGTAAATCCCAAGAACTATTTTTCCAATACATCACAACGCTTATAAACTTCCGCTTCCCGCTCTTGAATCTGAAGCGTTGCACACTCCAGACCACTAGTTGGCGACAATGTCTCTATATACTCCTCCTCAGTATATTCGGTTCAAAAGCGGTACATCCTCTACGTCAAACTCAAAGTCAATATCCCTCCTCAAAAAGGGAATCCACCTTTTCGTATTCCATTTTCAGAGTTTTTTAAAGTGTTTAACAGAAGCACGTTGATTAGCACCTCGGCGTGGAGAACACAGAGTGAGCGAAAAGGTATAACTATCGCGTGAAGCAGGGCCCCATTTCGTTTCGGTGGCTGAGGAAGCGGAATCCCATTGAGTTAATCAGAACTCAATGGGATTCTAAATAACTGCATAAAACACTACAGGAGCGTTTAAACCCCCCCAAACTACTCTCTAAATTATACAGGACACTGACTAAACTGGATGATAAAATATCTCTTCCTATTACTAAATGGGAGGAGGATTTGTCAGCCAGCTTTGAACAGGAACAATTGTCAAAATTTTGGTGTCGATCATTCGATTTCATCCGACACTACAGAACTTTAACATGACTAGAAACCCCAATTTACAATAAATACAATACAAAACCCTCCACAGAGTGCACTATACAGGTCAAGGATTATTCAAGATGGGTTTTGCGCAATCTAACATCTGTCCACAGTGCACAGGCAATCAACTTGATAATTATTTTCACGCGTTATGGTTATGCACGCCGGTTCAGAGATTCTGGGTACAGGTATGTAAGGACCTATCACTGTGCCTGGGTTGTAAAATCTCACTTTCCCCTCCAGTTTGCTTGCTGGGTGACTTTGAGGGAAGCTCTATGGGAAAAAAATCAGTTTGCATGGCCTTCACTGCATTATGTATCGCAAAGAAAACTATCCTCATGAATTGGAAGAGTAAGGATAAACTCAACATCAATCAGTACAGAGATCTGTTGTTGGATCATATTAATCTTGAGACAGCATCTGCATCCCCATCAGACCGATCTCTCTGGGCTCCCTTGATCGACTCCATCACTTAGTGTAGTGGGGGGCTGGGGCTAGTTCGGGGGTCCTTGGGTCCTGGGGGCTCGGGGGGGTGCTCGGAGCGGGGTG
>JAGKQL010005132.1:0-11573 GCA_018398635.1 Cyprinodon brontotheroides
GGCAAACAGCTGCATAAAGGAAAAGAACTGATTCCATCACACTCCCCACCTGACATCCCTAGGATGTCAGACTATGCATCACTTATGCGAGTTCCTTGGCAACAGGAGTATGACTTCAGATACCGGCCTTAAGTACACTCTTGAGACATTGTCTTTCATGACTTTCACCTCAACCTTTCTGACCTTTCCATCATCACTCTGGAACGTTCTTGTGATCCGTCCTGTGGGCCATTCATGTCTCTTTACAGAGTTGTCCTTCAGTAGTACAAGGTCTCCATCCATGAGATTAGGTCTTTCTGTTCTCCACTTTGGTCAGCCCTGGAGACTACTGAGATATTCCCTCCTCCATCTATCCCAAAATGTGTTGGCTAAGCTTTGGACTCGTCGCCACTGACGCCTGAAGAGGTCACCATCTTCAAAGTTACCAGGAGGAACTGGTGGCGTCCCAGACTTTTGGGTTAGCAGCATAGCAGGGGTGAGGAGGAGAGGCTCATCAGGATCTGTAGACACTGAGGTAAGGGGTCTAGAGTTGACAATTGCAGTGACCTCAGCCATAAAGGTTGTCAGAACCTCATGTGTGAGCAGTGCAGATCCGAACTTAGAAAACATTGCATCGAGAATCCGCCGTGTGACACCAATCATCCTCTCCCAGCTTCCTCCCATGTGCGAAGCATGTGGGGGATTAAATAGCCACACACAACCCTTCTCAGAAAGGTAGTTGGACACTTTCTTGTTGTCACAGCCTTTTGAGTTAATCCCAAGTTCACGGCAGGCTCCCACAAAATTGGTTCCACAATCGGACCTGAATTGTTTGGCGGGCCCTCTGACTGCAAAGAAGCGTCGTAGAGCATTAATGAAACTGGATGAATCCATTGATTCGACAACCTCGATGTGAATGGCACGTGTGCTCATACAAACAAAGATGATTGCCCACCGCTTGCTGTTGACCAGACCTCCACGTGTCCTCCTAGAACTGACACACCATGGTCCAAAAACATCCAGTCCAACAAAGGTGAATGGGGGATCTGTACTGACGCGATCAGCAGGCAGGTCTGCCATCATCTGCTCCTCCTGCTTCCCACGCAGTCTCCGACATGTCACACAGTTGTAGATCAAACTGCTGACAGCCCGTTTTCCCCCAATGATCCAAAAACCAGCACTCCTCAAAGCTCCTTCTGTTAAGTGCCGTCCTTGGTGGCAGACCTGTTCATGGTAGTGTCTGATGAGCAAGGAGGTGACATGATGTTTGCCAGGAAGGATAATAGGCTGGCTTTCTTCTGCTGTGAGCTGTGAATTCTTCAGTCGTCCTCTGATGCGCAGAAGGCCCTCAGAATCAATAAAAGGGGATAGTTTACAAAGAACAGACTGTTTAGGAACCTGCTCTCCCTTCTGGATGGAGTTAATTTCCTCTGAGTAGACCTGCCTTTGAACAGCAAGCAAGATTCTGATCTTTGCATGATTTAGCTGTTCTGGACTGAAGAGTAGCTTACAGTCATGCCAACCGTGACAAGGACCTTCTTTTGCTGCTATTGTGAAGGAGTGAGCAATGTGGCGGAGCCTGGCGACTGCTCTGCAGAGTAATCTCCAACTTGAAAAACGCTCAAAGCGTTCACTGCCCAGCTGAGGTAACACATTTGTGGCGTTTGTCACTACGACTGGACGTAGTTCCACATCTGTTTCGGGATCAATCAAGCTAAAAGCTGTCTGTTCTAAGTGACTCTGTTTCTTGTCCAGAAGAAATGCTGGTCCAGTCAACCAAGAGGAAGTTGCAAGCTTGTTAGCTGGAATGGCTCTAGTCGCATGGTCAGCTGGGTTGACATCAGAAGGAACGTAGCTCCATTGGCCTTTATGTGTCGAACGTCTGATCCTTTGTACTCTGTTATGCACGTAGATGTAGAATCGTCTAGAGTCATTGAATATATATCCTAGTACCACTTTGCTGTCTGAGAAGAACTTGATGTCGTCAGCCACAATGTCCAACTCTGCGGATAGAGTGTCCGCCAATTCCACCGCTAGAACGGCGGCACAAAGCTCAAGCCTTGGAACGGTGATGTCAGGTTTGGGCGCCAACTTGGTTTTCCCAAACAGAAATCCGACTTTGCTATGTCCTGCAGCATCTGTGACCTTCAAGTATGCGACAGCAGCAATAGCTTTGGTTGATGCATCACAAAAGATGCAGACCTCTTTTCTCTGTGCTGTGGTGAGTGGGATGGTAGTGTAGACTCTTGGGATCTTTAACACTTTTAGGTCTTGTAGACAGGTACACCACCTTTGCCACTGCTCAAGCTTTTCCTGGGGAAGTGGTGCATCCCAGTCGCAAGTATCAGTGGTCAGGTCTCTTAAGATAAAACGACCTTGAACACTGAAGGGAGCAGCAAATCCCAACGGGTCAAATAAGCTATTGATGGTAGATAACACACCCCGGCGTGTAAAGGGTTTTTCTGTGCCACCCACACGAAAGGTCAGGGTATCTGTAGCAAGATCCCAACCAAGACCCAGGCTACGCTGCATGGGAGGGGGTCCTGACCAACGTCTAGGTCTTGTAGGTTGCTAGCTAGATCTTCAGCTGGAAATGCTCTCATGACCTCAGTACTGTTGGATACGATTTTATGTAGTCTGAGATTGGATTGAGCCAACATGTCCTGTGCACCTTTTAGCACTGTGACGGCACCTTCTGCACTGCGGAAAGATTTCAAACCATCGTCGACATAGAAATGCCGGTGGACAAAGTTCCTCACTTCGGGTCCGTACTCCTCTTCACCCTCCATGGCTGTTCTCTTCAGACCATAAATGGCTACAGCAGGAGATGGGCAGTTACCAAACACATGAACCTTCATGCGGTACTCCAACACCTCATCATCAAGTTGGTGGTTGCGAAACCACAAGAATCGGAGGTAGTCCCGATGATCCTCTCTCACAAGGAAGCTGTGGAACATCTGCTGAATGTCTGACATTACAGCAACAGGTTCTGTCCTGAAACGTACGAGAACCCCAAGGAGGGTGTTGTTGAGGTCTGGACCTTGTAGGAGTACATCGTTCAGTGATATGCCTTTGAACTTTGCACTTGAATCAAAGACAATCCTTATCTTCCCCGGTTTCTGTGGATGGTAAACACCGAATGAAGGTAAGTACCAATACTCTTTATCAGGTTCTGGTGGAGGAGCTGGCTCTGCATGTCCGTTTCTGAATATTTCTTCCATGAAGTCCACAAAATGGCGTTTCATCTCCGGTTTCTTTTTCAAGGTACGACAGAGTGACATCAGTCGACTGAGGGCTTGTCCCCGATTATTAGGGAGGCACGGCCTTGGACTGCGAAACGGTAGAGGAGCCACCCAACTATTGGAATCATCTTTCCTGAACTCCATGTCCATGATCTGGAGGAAGATTTCATCTTCGATGGAGGGTGCCATCTTATCGTCATCTTTTGAATGACTGAAGACCAGTTCACCTAGGCTTTGATGAGTAGAAGACAGATTGGCAGGAGATGTGAGCTGTGAGCTTACAAACTTCTCTTTGAAAGTGAATCTGTTCCCACAAGGCTTGAAATAGCTGGGCCGGCCATTCTCAAGAACATTGGTTTTGAATGTGTTGACAGTTGGAAGGTGAGCCCCTCCGAGGCAGACGTCACCAACTATGACCCAACCCAAGTCCAGAAGTTGGGCATAGGGCTCGTTGTGCTTACCATTGCGCTGACTGCGGACCTTGTGTACTCGGATGATATCTCTACCAAGTAACAAAAGTATCTCAGCTGAATGGTCAAGAGGGGGAATCTTTTCAGCTATAGGCTTGAGATGCATGTGGCTACGTGCAGCCTCTGGAGTGGGGATTTCATCTCTATTATTAGGAATGAGGTTACATTCAATAAGAGTTGGCAGTGACAGGTGAAGGTCTCCATCAGCG
Organism: Cyprinodon brontotheroides; assembly: GCA_018398635.1. Lineage (NCBI taxonomy): Eukaryota > Metazoa > Chordata > Actinopteri > Cyprinodontiformes > Cyprinodontidae > Cyprinodon > Cyprinodon brontotheroides. Next base: position 3,901 of record JAGKQL010005132.1, read on the forward strand.
GACTCCATCATGAAACCAGAAGCCCTTCTTCCAGCAGTGTCTGTGATTCCTGAGCATGTTTTGAGGGTATAGGGGGAAACTTCACTCTGGATGTGAAACATGTCAAAGAATGCTGATCTGGCTAATGACACATTGCTTTGGTCATCTAGCATAACATATGTCTTCACCTTTTGCTCTGGGTGACCCTTTGGATAGACATTGACCAGACAGATTTTTGAACACGATTTACCTTTAAGACCCTCACCACACACAGCTGTGCATGAAGATGTTGCTAGGTCGGTGATGCATTCAGTAGACTCCCCACCCTTCTCTGTCAATGGACGGGAACTTGTAATCCAAGGTGCTGATCCTGGATGAAGTGCTGAGATGTGCCGGTTACTGTCACATTCTGAGCAGTGGATGTCAGTCTTACACTCTTTAGCTTGGTGGGCTGTTGAAGCACAACATTTAAAACATATGGAGTTATCCAACAGAAAGCGCCTTCGCTCTGCAAGTGATTTCTCCCGAAAACCTCGACATTTTCTAAGGGAGTGAGGTTTCAGATGGAGAGGGCACTGTTTATCCAGATCCATGATGGATGCTTTGGAGGAATAGGAGGATGAGGGATTTCCTACCTCAGTTTTACTGACTGATATAGGAGGCTTGGATTTCCAGGGTTTAAAGAATGATCCGTCACCTTTAAATGTTGCTAAGTTTGAGGTAGCAAAAACAAAGCTAGGATCATTTCACATCTCTGCATAGTTTTACACAAAATTCACAAAGAATGAAAAAGGGGGATAGGGAACTTGGTGTTCCCTCTTATAGTAGGACCCCTGAGTAATCCACTGTTCCTGAACATTATGGGACAGTTTCTCCACTATAGGGTTTCTTTCCCTTGCAGTGTCCAAAAAGGCTAGTCCTGGCAAATAGCCCTCTTTCTTTGCAGCTTCAATCTCTAGGAGCAGATCTCCAAGGACAGATAACTAGCAGGCTGGCTATCGGAGATCCGTACCACTTGTCTAGTCTCTCCCAAAGCATGTCCAAACCTACAGATGGGTTGTTAATGTGGACTGCCCTTATCCTTTTAGCATGGTGTAGCGACTCCCCACCAAGCCACTTAATAAGCAAGTCCAGTTCTTCACTGGGTTTTAGCTGAAGTCCGTCCACAGCATTAACAAAGCTAGATTTCCAGGACAGATAACTAGCAGGCTGGCTATCAAACACTTTGAGTCCAGCTGTAACGAGATCTCGACGTGCCAGAAATACAGCCAACTCGGACAATGGTCTGGAAGTTGGTTTGCTGAGACAGTATGGCAACGTGTATGAGTCATAGGAGCATTGTGACCTGCATGAGGGGCCTTAGAGCCAGGAAGATCTTTTGTGGGGTTAATTTGTTTCAGAACTTCTGCAGAGCAAGCTGGGGGACCAAACTGTTGCGTATCATAACTGACATGGTGAGCTTCAATATCTGGGAAACGATTATGTTGTGGTCCAGCAGCAGAATGTTCCATTTCTCCATTGTTATGAGCTGAAGTATGATACTGACTTACATTAAAATGGGTTTGGATGTACTCACTGGTGCGCTGTAAGGACTGCTTCGATGCTCGATCATGACTGGCTTTACGGCAAACAGCTGCATAAAGGAAAAGAACTGATTCCATCACACTCCCCACCTGACATCCCTAGGATGTCAGACTATGCATCACTTATGCGAGTTCCTTGGCAACAGGAGTATGACTTCAGATACCGGCCTTAAGTACACTCTTGAGACATTGTCTTTCATGACTTTCACCTCAACCTTTCTGACCTTTCCATCATCACTCTGGAACGTTCTTGTGATCCGTCCTGTGGGCCATTCATGTCTCTTTACAGAGTTGTCCTTCAGTAGTACAAGGTCTCCATCCATGAGATTAGGTCTTTCTGTTCTCCACTTTGGTCAGCCCTGGAGACTACTGAGATATTCCCTCCTCCATCTATCCCAAAATGTGTTGGCTAAGCTTTGGACTCGTCGCCACTGACGCCTGAAGAGGTCACCATCTTCAAAGTTACCAGGAGGAACTGGTGGCGTCCCAGACTTTTGGGTTAGCAGCATAGCAGGGGTGAGGAGGAGAGGCTCATCAGGATCTGTAGACACTGAGGTAAGGGGTCTAGAGTTGACAATTGCAGTGACCTCAGCCATAAAGGTTGTCAGAACCTCATGTGTGAGCAGTGCAGATCCGAACTTAGAAAACATTGCATCGAGAATCCGCCGTGTGACACCAATCATCCTCTCCCAGCTTCCTCCCATGTGCGAAGCATGTGGGGGATTAAATAGCCACACACAACCCTTCTCAGAAAGGTAGTTGGACACTTTCTTGTTGTCACAGCCTTTTGAGTTAATCCCAAGTTCACGGCAGGCTCCCACAAAATTGGTTCCACAATCGGACCTGAATTGTTTGGCGGGCCCTCTGACTGCAAAGAAGCGTCGTAGAGCATTAATGAAACTGGATGAATCCATTGATTCGACAACCTCGATGTGAATGGCACGTGTGCTCATACAAACAAAGATGATTGCCCACCGCTTGCTGTTGACCAGACCTCCACGTGTCCTCCTAGAACTGACACACCATGGTCCAAAAACATCCAGTCCAACAAAGGTGAATGGGGGATCTGTACTGACGCGATCAGCAGGCAGGTCTGCCATCATCTGCTCCTCCTGCTTCCCACGCAGTCTCCGACATGTCACACAGTTGTAGATCAAACTGCTGACAGCCCGTTTTCCTCCAATGATCCAAAAACCAGCACTCCTCAAAGCTCCTTCTGTTAAGTGCCGTCCTTGGTGGCAGACCTGTTCATGGTAGTGTCTGATGAGCAAGGAGGTGACATGATGTTTGCCAGGAAGGATAATAGGCTGGCTTTCTTCTGCTGTGAGCTGTGAATTCTTCAGTCGTCCTCTGACGCGCAGAAGGCCCTCAGAATCAATAAAAGGGGATAGTTTACAAAGAACAGACTGTTTAGGAACCTGCTCTCCCTTCTGGATGGAGTTAATTTCCTCTGAGTAGACCTGCCTTTGAACAGCAAACAAGATTCTGATCTTTGCATGATTTAGCTGTTCTGGACTGAAGAGCAGCTTACAGTCATGCCAACCGTGACAAGGACCTTCTTTTGCTGCTATTGTGAAGGAGTGAGCAATGTGGCGGAGCCTGGCGACTGCTCTGCAGAGTAATCTCCAACTTGAAAAACGCTCAAAGCGTTCACTGCCCAGTCGAGGTAACACATTTGTGGCGTTTGTCACTACGACTGGACGTAGTTCCACATCTGTTTCGGGATCAATCAAGCTAAAAGCTGTCTGTTCTAAGTCACTCTGTTTCTTGTCCAGAAGAAATGCTGGTCCAGTCAACCAAGAGGAAGTTGCGAGCTTGTTAGCTGGAATGGCTCTAGTCGCATGGTCAGCTGGGTTGACATCAGAAGGAACGTAGCTCCATTGGCCTTTATGTGTCGAACGTCTGATCCTTTGTACTCTGTTATGCACGTAGACGTAGAATCGTCTAGAGTCATTGAATATATATCCTAGTACCACTTTGCTGTCTGAGAAGAACTTGATGTCGTCAGCCACAATGTCCAACTCTGCGGATAGAGTCTCCGCCAATTCCACCGCTAGAACAGCGGCACAAAGCTCAAGCCTTGGAACAGTGATGTCAGGTTTGGGCGCCAACTTGGTTTTCCCAAACAGAAATCCGACTTTGCTATGTCCTGCAGCATCTGTGACCTTCAAGTATGCGACAGCAGCAATAGCTTTGGTTGATGCATCACAAAAGATGCAGACCTCTTTTCTCTGTGCTGTGGAGAGTGGGATGGTAGTGTAGACTCTTGGGATCTTTAACACTTTTAGGTCTTGTAGACAGGTACACCACCTTTGCCACTGCTCAAGCTTTTCCTGGGGAAGTGGTGCATCCCAGTCGCAAGTATCAGTGGTCAGGTCTCTTAAGATAAAACGACCTTGAACACTGAAGGGAGCAGCAAATCCCAACGGGTCAAATAAGCTATTGATGGTAGATAGCACACCCCGGCGTGTAAAGGGTTTTTCTGTGCCACCCACACGAAAGGTCAGGGTATCTGTAGCAAGATCCCAACCAAGACCCAGGCTACGCTGCATGGGAGGGGGTCCTGACCAACGTCTAGGTCTTGTAGGTTGCTAGCTAGATCTTCAGCTGGAAATGCTCTCATGACCTCAGTACTGTTGGATACGATTTTATGTAGTCTGAGATTGGATTGAGCCAACATGTCCTGTGCACCTTTTAGCACTGTGACGGCACCTTCTGCACTGCGGAAAGATTTCAAACCATCGTCGACATAGAAATGCCGGTGGACAAAGTTCCTCACTTCGGGTCCGTACTCCTCTTCACCCTCCATGGCTGTTCTCTTCAGACCATAAATGGCTACAGCAGGAGATGGGCAGTTACCAAACACATGAACCTTCATGCGGTACTCCAACACCTCATCATCAAGTTGGTGGTTGCGAAACCACAAGAATCGGAGGTAGTCCCGATGATCCTCTCTCACAAGGAAGCTGTGGAACATCTGCTGAATGTCTGACATTACAGCAACAGGTTCTGTCCTGAAACGTACGAGAACCCCAAGGAGAGTGTTGTTGAGGTCTGGACCTTGTAGGAGTACATCGTTCAGTGATATGCCTTTGAACTTTGCACTTGAATCAAAGACAATCCTTATCTTCCCCGGTTTCTGTGGATGGTAAACACCGAATGAAGGTAAGTACCAATACTCTTTATCAGGTTCTGGTGGAGGAGCTGGCTCTGCATGTCCGTTTCTGAATATTTCTTCCATGAAGTCCACAAAATGGCGTTTCATCTCTGGTTTCTTTTTCAAGGTACGACAGAGTGACATCAGTCGACTGAGGGCTTGTCCCCGATTATTAGGGAGGCACGGCCTTGGACTGCGAAACGGTAGAGGAGCCACCCAACTATTGGAATCATCTTTCCTGAACTCCATGTCCATGATCTGGAGGAAGATTTCATCTTCGATGGAGGGTGCCATCTTATCATCATCTTTTGAATGACTGAAGACCAGTTCACCTAGGCTTTGATGAGTAGAAGACAGATTGGCAGGAGATGTGAGCTGTGAGCTTACAAACTTTTCTTTGAAAATGAATCTGTTCCCACAAGGCTTGAAATAGCTGGGCCGGCCATTCTCAAGAACATTGGTTTTGAATGTGTTGACAGTTGGAAGGTGAGCCCCTCCGAGGCAGACGTCACCAACTATGACCCAACCCAAGTCCAGAAGTTGGGCATAGGGCTCGTTGTGCTTACCATTGCGCTGACTGCGGACCTTGTGTACTCGGATGATATCTCTACCAAGTAACAAAAGTATCTCAGCTGAATGGTCAAGAGGGGGAATCTTTTCAGCTATAGGCTTGAGATGCATGTGGCTACGTGCAGCCTCTGGAGTGGGGATTTCATCTCTATTATTAGGAATGAGGTTACATTCAATAAGAGTTGGCAGTGACAGGTGAAGGTCTCCATCAGCGGACTCCATCATGAAACCAGAAGCCCTTCTTCCAGCAGTGTCTGTGATTCCTGAGCATGTTTTGAGGGTATAGGGGGAAACTTCACTCTGGATGTGAAACATGTCAAAGAATGCTGATCTGGCTAATGACACATTGCTTTGGTCATCTAGCATAACATATGTCTTCACCTTTTGCTCTGGGTGACCCTTTGGATAGACATTGACCAGACAGATTTTTGAACACGATTTACCTTTAAGACCCTCACCGCACACAGCTGTGCATGAAGATGTTGCTAGGTCGGTGATTCCCCACCCTTCTCTGTCAATGGACGGGAACTTGTAATCCAAGGTGCTGATCCTGGATGAAGTGCTGAGATGTGCCGGTTACTGTCACATTCTGAGCAGTGGATGTCAGTCTTACACTCTTTAGCTTGGTGGGCTGTTGAAGCACAACATTTAAAACATATGGAGTTATCCAACAGAAAGTGCCTTCGCTCTGCAAGTGATTTCTCCTGAAAACCTCGACATTTCCTAAGGGAGTGAGGTTTCAGATGGAGAGGGCACTGTTTATCCAGATCCATGATGGATGCTTTGGAGGAATAGGAGGATGAGGGATTTCCTACCTCAGTTTTACTGACTGATATAGGAGGCTTGGATTTCCAGGGTTTAAAGAATGATCCGTCACCTTTAAATGTTGCTAAGTTTGAGGTAGCAAAAACAAAGCTAGGATCATTTCTCATCTCTGCATAGTTGTACACAAAATTTACAAAGAATGAAAAAGGGGGATAGGGAACTTGGTGTTCCCTCTTATAGTGGGACCCCTGAGTAATCCACTGTTCCTGAACGTTATGGGGCAGTTTCTCCAATATAGGGTTTATTCCCCTTGCAGTGTCCAAAAAGGCGAGTCCTGGCAAATAGCCCTCTCTCTTTGCAGCTTCAATCTCTAGGAGCAGATCTCCAAGCTCTTGGAGCTTCGGATAATCTCTATTTGTAAGCTTTGGGAAGCTGTTCAATCTATTAAAGAGAGATGCTTCAATCGCTTCCGGAGATCCGTACCACTTGTCTAGTCTCTCCCAAAGCATGTCCAAACCTACAGATGGGTTGTTAATGTGGACTGCCCTTATCCTTTTAGCATGGTGTAGCGACTCCCCACCAAGCCACTTAATAAGCAAGTCCAGTTCTTCACTGGGTTTTAGCTGAAGTCCGTCCACAGCATTAACAAAGCTAGATTTCCAGGACAGATAACTAGCAGGCTGGCTATCAAACACTTTGAGTCCAGCTGTAACGAGATCTCGACGTGCCAGAAATACAGCCAACTCGGACATCCGTTGACCTTCTGGGCTCGAGTGGGCTGGAAGTTGGTTTGCTGAGACAGTATGGCAACGTGTATGAGTCATAGGAGCATTGTGACCTGCATGAGGGGCCTTAGAGCCAGGAAGATCTTTTGTGGGGTTAATTTGTTTCAGAACTTCTGCAGAGCAAGCTGGGGGACCAAACTGTTGCGTATCATAACTGACATGGTGAGCTTCAATATCTGGGAAACGATTATGTTGTGATCCAGCAGCAGAATGTTCCATTTCTCCATTGTAGCTGAAGTATGATACTGACTTACATTAAAATGGGTTTGGATGTACTCACTGGTGCGCTGTAAGGACTGCTTTGATGCTCGATCACGACTGGCTTTACTCCCAAGATCACAGCTTTCTAAATCTGCTGCAGCCTCAAACACCTGAGCCTCTGCTGAGGCAGCCTCAGCCTCACACTCTTCTTTTAATGCATTCAGTGTGGCCTCAATGCGTGCCTTCTCCACTTCCATATCTATTTGACGTTTTGCATAAGCTGCTCGTGTGCGTGCAGCTTCTGCCTTGGCACGAGCTTTAGCAGCAGCATTGGCTGAGGACCTGCTTGAACTTGACTTTGAAGATGCGACTGAGGTACCACATTCTGACCTAACCTCCAGCTGCTGAGTGTCGGCATTGACAGGGTTTGAGCTTGACATTGCGTAATGCGGGCAGGTGGATGTGTGTTTAATTCACATGAAAAAATGCTGCAGATGCAGAGGCCGCTTTACTCACTCTACGAATGGTGACTGAAAAGGGTGCTGCCGAGGTTTCTTCACAGCTTATTGACGGTCCATCTTTTCACTGTTCTGTCCTCACTAAGCGTTGTTCCCCTGAACGTGGGCTCAGCTA
>JAGKQL010005133.1:0-12204 GCA_018398635.1 Cyprinodon brontotheroides
TGGATGGATGGATGGATGGATGGATGGATGGATGGATGGATGGATGGTTCTGATGAAGATTGAGTCAAGTGGTCTAAAATAAAATGCACACCAGACCATTCTCTGAAAAATTCTACCATTTTCTTTCTCCATTGGAATTCTACACTGATCTGTTGTCATATCTCACATACAATCCATGTTTGTTGTTGTAATGTGGGTGTGAATAGTTTTTTATTGATGAATTTGTAAAATTAACTGGCTGGTTACTAAACTGTGTTTACATTAAGGCTTTTCCCCCGATTTGATAAAAGACCAGTGATGAACTCTTTTTTTTTTAAGTCTTGAGATTTTCTATCTAAGGGCATATCTTAGATGAAACCTTTCAACCAGGTTAAATGATGTTAAAATGTAGAATTTCACTATATAGCACAATAATCTACTCTTTTCTCTACCATTCTGCAGTTGTGTACCAGGCTACATGGGGGAAAGATGTCAGTTCAGTGACCTGGAATGGCTGGAGCTCCAGCTGGCTGAGAAGGAGAAAGAAAGGAAATCTGCTGGTAGCTAGTTGCATGGTGGCGCTTTTATTTCCTCCTTTCTATCAATCACTTCGTATCACCTACTGTTTCCGGTGAGTTTGAATCCAAGCCCTGATAGCATTGAAGTCTAGATTTAAGGTGTGTAGGACAAAAAGTTGAGCAAGTAATGTGAAAAACATTATAGATATTTGGTCAGAATTCAACATTTATCCACTTATGAAATGGTTTTAATCATCATTTACCAACATGACTGAAGCTAACTCCATAATTCTTAGTTCATTTGACTTTAATTTGGATAATGTTTACAAATGAAATACCTGGTGAGGTCCAATTTATTCTCATTTTAAAATTCTCCCATTAATTCCTGCAAAACTAAAAGGTTACCGGAGACTTTGGAACAGTAACAGTAGACCCACATTATATCACATCTCCTATTTAAAGTATTTAAAGCATGAGAGTAAAGTCTTTTCATTAGTAGGTAACTTCCTACTAGCTTTAAGCAGAAGTGGGTAGTAAGTTACATTTACTCAGTTAGATTTACTTGGGTAACAAGTAAAAAAAAAGTACTCTTAGGAGTAGGTTTACTCTGCCCTACTTCTTACATTTTCTTGAGTAATATTTTTGTAAAGTATGTCCTCTGTGAATAATTTGAACTATTCCAAAATCAAGTAAACATACATTAAACTGTAGCTGTTAACAGTGAAAGTTTGTCACCATTCCCCTACATATATACACTTCTCATTGTAAAGATTGTTGAAGAAAAACAAATTATTAAAGTATTTCTTTTGCACGAATTTGTTCTTTTGTATTCATGACATTTATTTATATTCTTTAGGCATTTTAGTCTTTAAAATGCCCGAAGTTACACAAAAAGTCTTTTTGCCAACATCATTTATAAACATTAAATCTGATGTTATTATTATTTAACAGTTACTCAGTACTCAAGTAGACTTTCTACCAAATACTTGTTTTACTTTTACTTGAGTCATTTCTTTTTTATTTTATTAACATTTTATTGAGTGAATTTCAAAAATGTTATCCATCACATCCATTTCCCACATAGACTTTACAAAGCCAAATTAAATGCACTTGAGCTAGGGGACAATTAAACTCTTTTATCCTAACTCACATTCCTTCATGAGAAAAAGAAAAATAATCCCTTAACCTCCTCCTTACTTATGGATATATCTACTAATGTCCACTCCCATAGAAATACACATATATATATTTTTTTTTACAAAAACAAAAAAAAGAACATAAAGAAAAAAGAAAAACACCCCACAAAAAGAGACCAAAACTATAGAAGAACGCTCTAAATATTTGGCTCTAAGAGGTTCTCAACCCTAATTTTTTCAAACAACAAAATGACTGGTCATATAAATTTCAACCAGTTTTCCCAGTGTTTCTTAAACTTGCCAGATTTGAATCTAAAAGAAATAGTTATCCATTATATAAATATTATGCATTACTTAAACCCAATCTTCCCTTGTTGGAGCCTCTGTTTTCAGTTAATTCCTAGTTACAGCTTTCTTACTGGCTACCAACATGATCCTGAAATATATTTATCCTCCTAGGTTGTCAGCTTATCAATCCCTCTACCAATGTATAAAGCGTTGAATGTTAGAGGAAGTTTTTGAGTCATTTCCTAGAAGACTACTTTTTATTTTTAATTCAGTAAAAAATAAAAAAATAGATAAAATAAAGTAGGGCTACTATTTTTTCAGTACAATCTTTGGATACTCTACCCACCCCTGAGTTAAGCAAACTTTGTCTCTTTACATTTTTGATGGTAGGACTACAGTTTTTTCTTATCTCTAAATCCATAAATTGGTTTTATATAGATAGTATCTAATGGTTGTTATATGGGGTTATTGACACCAAAATCCCAACCTTCCTACAGGAATCAAGGATTATAAATTTGTGGCCAGTTAGTGGGCCACCATTGATTCTTCTATTTACATAGAATAATTGTGCAAAAATTAATGGACAGATTCTAAGTTTCAGTTGTAAGGTAATTATATGACAATACATGTATGATATAGTGCTGACTATAATTTACTGAGGGCTCACCAATGGCCTCTGGTTCTGTTTCTCTTTCACTGGAAGCATAAAGACGGCAGAGGATGATCTGCTCCTGTAATGAATGAGCTGTCAGAGCTTAAAGGTGTTCTTCAAACAAATGTGATGTTGGCGTCTCTGTAAGACGGGGGGGTTCCTTACATGGAACCCTGATTGGCTGAGCGAAGCACAACTCTTTTGCAATATTTCCCCACAAGATATCCTTAAGTAACTGATTTGTTTTATTGTTGTTTGCCGCTTTTTCTCTCTCTCTCTCTTTATTTAGCTTTACAAAAATACCCCCCATGCACACAAACACGCACACATCCTACAACATCCCAGTATTTACACTCCTGCTTCCCCAGTGGAGATGGCACGCTTTCAATTACATGGTTGGTTTAGCTTGTTCTACAGCAATTACACACAAAAATAGGTCATTCCTTAGCTACTAAATGGAGCCGGTGAGGTATGACCCCCCGTGGAAACGCTACATGGTCGCCAATAGCGCTGCCTTAAATTGCCTCCTCCACTAGACTGGTTGGCTTGCTTGTGCAGTCTGTGAGCTTGCTAGATTTGTTTCACCTGTAACCCACAAAGGGTGAAGAGGTGATATTTTACTAAATAAAACAAGTCATTATCATCATCTGCGGGTTTTTTTTTATCCGTGTTCTTATCTATTAGTAATTGCCTTTTTTTTTTTCTTGAAAACTAGAAATGTGACCCTTTGGTTTTCCAAAACATGGGTGGTTTTAATTGATCTTTTATTCCATAGAGCTAGAAGACTGAACCTCAAACAGGCCTCTGTGGATAACGTGAGTGAGGTCAGTGTGACTGATAAGAGCATGTCTGAGACTTCCACCACCAGTGTTCCTCAGGTAGGAGCAGCACCATTACACTCAGTCACTGTTTTGTAAGGTAACAACTGAACAGAAGTTTGCATCTTAAAAGCAGTGCAGGTCAGAAGTTTACACCCATTATTCATCCAAGAAAACATCTCCTTAACTAAGCTTCTGGATATGCTTTTGGGCTGTTGTTTTTCTTGGTGGAATGATGATGGATATGCTTTGGATTTAATGCTGATGATTTTTTATCATCATCTCATTGTTAAAATTATGCCTACAAGATAACATTTTACCTTCCTAGATGTAAGAAAAGATTTTGGCTTGATGCAGCTCTCAAGAATGCTTTAGCATATATATAACCAGATTTCTGAATCTTATTTTCAATACAGCTAGGAGTTTATCAGAACTGGCTTGGACCAAACACACTGTGGCGGTCAGCCGGTTTCCAGATTCTCAATGTTGGCTTTTTTAAAACCAGAAGCAGTTTGGAATCATTGTCTTGTTTTGACATCAAGTTAAAAAGTTAAATGAAAACATGTCAAGCATGGTGGAGATGGGATCATGCTGAGGGTCTATTACACAGCCACTGGTGCTGGAACAAAAGAGATAAATAAGATTAACAAGGATTTCAGTTTATTCAAAATACCCTAAAGTTAAAAGCTAGATGCTTCAAACTTTGAGATAACTTGGTGTTTTAAGTGGACGAGGATCCCAAATATCAAAACTGGTTTTGAAATCAGTAAAGCAGGACAACAGGATCCTAGGATGGCTGCAGCTTCAACTATTAAATATGAGTACATAATACATAAAAGCCTGGGTTGGAAAGCCAATTTAATAGTAAATAATTCACTGATTTTTTTTCTTGTAAAAGGGGTTGGACCATGTTGCTTAACTCATGTTGATGGATACAAATCATGTGAACTCTATGTAAAAAATATGAACCTTTACATACAAGCCTGGATTTGAGAAACCGTCCATTAAATTTAAAATATTTCATCTGTTCTTTGGTTGAAATTATTTTCTTCATTCTAAAAAAGGATGACTTGGAATGCAAGTTTCAGGCTCATTGTGAAAATGTGTACACCTGTGAGCAGCACTGCAGTTATAATGTAAATGGTTTAATTTACTAATTTAGCATAAAATGACCTTAAAATGAATGTGACATCTGTCTAGATGTCTTCTGTTTATCAATGTGTAAAAATTACAAACATATACGGTAAGACAAAATGCTGTTGAATGAAACTCTGCTATTCTGAATATGCTGTTTATATTCATACTCTGCTATCTGAATCCACAGATCTACATGGTAGCAAACCATCATGGGAACATTGGTGCCAACCAACTTCATCCAAGGAGAGATGTTTGTGTATTAAGCTCTACAGAAACAGGTACCAGGAAAAACTATTTGTTTTGTCTCTCTATTACAGTTGTTTTCAAACATTTCTCCCCCCCCCCACACCATTTAAGGCATTGTTTTGTTTGTTTGTTTTTTTGCAGGCAGCAACCCTCTGGCAAAAGAGTCAGCAACAACGCTAAAAGATGACGAAGGATGTGAGAGTTCAGTGCTTTCAGCAGCCACCACAGATACAATCCAATCTACAAATAGTCATTCAAGTGCATCTCCATCACTATTTAATATTGGAAATTCCACATCTATCAAACCAGAGAGAGACTTCAGTACTCCCGGCCCAGCCTTGTGTCCTTCCTGAAAGACATTTGCACAGCCACCTGGGTGGATTTTTAGTATTATATTATAAAATGTAAAGCTTTTGATTAATTGCTGCAATGATAGGAAGCTTAGTTCTCATAAAAGTCAAATGGAATGTGAACCAGTTCTGGTATTATTCCCCAGTTTTACATGGTGAGCCTGTTTTCAATGTGCTAATTTTTTTTTCTATCTTAGAGATCCTAAATTGTAGGATTAATGATTTATGGGGGGATTAATGAATTGTGTGTCACCAAAACAGGGCCCTAAGCAAAATCTTATTTAATTGTGACATTCAGACTCCTGATTTGACATGATCGACAAAATGTGGCCCCTTTTAGAACAGGCCCTAGGCACAGTGCATGTACTGCGTTTAAAGCCTGGTTTATTCTCAGAAACCAGGTCATCTGCTAAAATAATGCGCCCGGTTTTTGCATATATGATGTGTCCTTTCAGATGCCCACCCTAATGCTCTGGCATATCAAGGTTTCTGTAAACCCAGTGAAAGTGTTGCAGAACATTTGCTTGGAAGCGTCTGTTTCAGGGATTAGCCACCAGGTCCACCACTTTGTCCCAGCCCTGACTCAGTCTCAGGCTTGTTGCCTTATAGCTGTGGAGAGTCTTCCTTTGAGGAATTCAATCTGTGAGTTCATTCCTTTGTCCTGCTACGGGGCAGGATCACATGTCTTTGTGGAGTTTTGCGAGAGGTGATTTCCAGAAGTGGGAAAGGGAGTCAAACAGCAGAGTAAGGTTAACATCAGCACGACATTAGTCCTTTTTCTAAAAAGCAGCAGAAATGAAGGAGAATTTGAAAAAACATCAATTCTCTTAAATTCCAAATAGAGAATTGGGATCTGTTGGGATCAATGGTGTGGTGTTTCAGTTTTCTGGTGAAATTTTTCATAAAGTAGGTCATGTCATCAGTCTTATTTTCAGTTTAAGCCTAGAGAATACCCAGGCAACTTTAGAATTGATGTATTATTGAGGTCAATAATGTGATATTTGAGTCTAAGCTCCAATAATTTTTTTTTTATTCATGTGGAAGCTCTTGCAGCAGAATTGATCAACACGTCAAAAATCTCAATGGCCAGGGAAGCCTGAATTGGCTGTTGAATAAACTCTGAATTCTTTAGTGTTTAATGTGTAGTTTTCCCAGGACAGACAAAAACAGATTATTATGAAAAATATAATATTTTTGTACAAAATTATAATGGAACCTATAAATCTATAAACACTAAGAATAAGTCCCCTATGTGGGAATAATAGCAATGATTTTTTATTTTCGAAATGTAATCCTGTAGCTTGTCCAAGCTCATGCCATGCAAGTTTGCTTCATGTACAATTTTCATTTAAAAATGGATTTATGTTTGTAGAATGAATTTTGTCATTGTTCCATAAGAACCTAGAAGATGATTAAAATATCTTGTTCCATGTGGTTGATAAAAGTTCAGACCCGTGATTTGACATCATCCAGGATGATCAAGGTTGCTTCCTTTTAACATTTGCAGTGCAATTAAATGATGATGTTAAACTTGAATGTACCTCCAACATGTCTTTTAGCAAAAGAAACTTTTATAAAACAAACATCTCGTTGCTTTCATTGAATTTTTCTGAATATATGATATGCAACACAATTAATGCAATAAAAAAAGGGCTTTATATTGTTCTTTTCGACATGTTTCACTGGCTCAACTTTTTAAAAGAAAATAAAAACATATTAAATTTGAGTATTGTCTTTTGAAAAGTTTTCTGCCTTTTTTTTTCAATAACTTAACGTAACGGTAGTAGGTTGGTAAGATTTTGCCAGAATTAATTGCCACACCGGCTCAGAATGAAATAACATCTGATCTACACTCACCGGCCACTTTATTAGGTACCCCATGCTAATAACGGGTTGGACCCCCTTTTGCCTTCAGAACTGCCTCAATTCTTCGTGGCATAGATTCAACAAGGTGCTGGAAGCATTCCTCAGGGATCTTGGTCCATATTGACATGATGGCATCACACAGTTGCCGCAGATTTGTCGGCTGCACATCCATGATGCGAATCTCCCGTTCCACCACATCCCAAAGATGCTCTATTGGATTGAGATCTGGTGACTGTGGAGGCCATTTGAGTACAGTGAACTCATTGTCATGTTCAAGAAACCAGTCTGAGATGATTCCAGCTTTATGACATGGCGCATTATCCTGCTGAAAGTAGCCATCAGAAGTTGGGTACATTGTGGTCATAAAGGGATGGACATGGTCAGCAACAATACTCAGGTAGGCTGTGGCGTTGCAACGATGCTCAATTGGTACCAAGGGGCCCAAAGAGTGCCAAGAAAATATTCCCCACACCATGACACCACCACCACCAGCCTGAACCATTGATACAAGGCAGGATGGATCCATGCTTTCATATAAGTAGGCGCCAAATTCTGACTACCATCCGAGATGTCACAGTAGAAATCCCGAGACTCATCCAGACCAGGCAACGTTTTTCCAGCGTTTTTCCAACGTTTTTCTATTGTCAATTTAAAGTGAGCTTGTGCAAATTGTAGCCTCAGTTTTCTATTCTTAGCTGAAAGGAGTGGCACCGATTGTGGTCTTCTCTGCTGCTGTAGCCCATCTGCCCTCAAAGTTAAACGTACTGCAATGGCGCTCAGAGATGCTCTTCTCTGCCCACCTTGGCTGTGTAGCGGGTGGTTATTTTTGAGTCACTGTTGCCCCTTCTATCAGCTTTCGAACCAGTTCTGTGGGCTCCTCTGACCTCTGGCATCAACAAGGCATTTCGCCCCACAGAACTGCCGCTCACTGGATGTTTTTCTTTTTCGACCATTCTCTGTAAACCCTAGAGATGGTTGTCGCGTGAAAATCCCAGTAGATCAGCAGTTTCACAGAAATACTCGAACCAACCCTTTTGGCACCAACAATCATGTACCCACGCTTCAAAGTCACTCAAATCACCTTTCTTTCCCCTACTGATATACTTTCGGTTTGAACTGCAGGAGATTGTCTTGACCATGTCTACACATGCCTTCGTACCCTTGGTTGCCGCCATGTGATTAGCTGCTTTAGAAATTAAAGTGTGTTAACGAAAGCAGTTGGACAGGTGTACCTAATAAAGTGGCCAGTGAGTGTAATAAGAAAGTAGAATGCTTATTTACATATAGGGCTGAATGGACAGTCAGCTCTTCTTAGATGTATTTTTTTTTAAGTAGGTTTGAAATGTTTGGTATGAAAGGAAAGCTTTTTGTTTTTTATTTCCATCGGACAGGAATACTAAACCAATGAACTGCAACTGGAATCTTTAGTTTTATTTCATCACAAAATAAATCATGTCTCATTACTCAGAATCTATATTCTGATCTCAACTTGTTAATGAGCCATTCAAACTACCATATTTTTTTAATAATTAAAAGACTTTTTTGACCATCTATGAACCCTCTTTGATTTGTTACACCCCATCACCCTCTTCTCAAAGCTCAGCTGTGCTCCACTGATGATGCTTTTCTATTCCCAGCAAATCTATCGCTCTAGTGGTGCTGGTACCAGTAGTGCCACCCTTCACCGCCACTCCACCTTTCCATTTCCACCTCCATTTCTCTTACTCCTTCTCAAGGTTGACTGGGAATTCGTTAATAGAAGGAACCACAGCCTCTTTGTTTCGGAGCAATGGCAGCAAACAAAGCACTTTAACTCAAAAACCATCAGCAGCCACATTGATATTGATTTTTGTGGCAAGACACACTTATCTATATATTGGGCTCCATTAGTGCTAACAGATAGGTTAGAGCACCAATCCAAACAGAAGCAGATCAGCCAGCACGTTTATATGAAATCGGGTCCAGAGTCAATTTATCTTGTATTACTGTTCAATTGGGGCAACAGGGGGCAATAGAGTCGCTGACACTGAAATCGGGGTTCTCAGGAGGCCTCAGCTCTAAATGTATTACTGTGTAAGTATAATTAAAAGGAGTGTGAGATTCGTCTTTTTAAACATGCATTGCTTCTTGATGTTTTACAGAGTTTTGATCACTTCAAGTTATTTTCTACAGAATTTTAGAAGTCGTTAAGCACTAAACAGAAAAACTGAAAAGCAGACAGTTTAGGTAAGAAGTTTATATCCAGTTTATATGGTTTTCTTTCATTAATGTGGGGCTTTTCAGAAACCAATTTAAACAAGAAAAAAAAAATAAATGGTGCAAAGTTTAGATTCATCCCTGAGTTTTTCTAGCCCACACAGACTGAAAAATATGGACGAAATGGACTAAGATGTAAGTTAGAGGAGTATGATGAAATATAAATTGAGAATGATCCCAATAACATTTTCACTGTTACGGAAACTGTTTTGTGTGACTTTTTAAAGACAGAACATTTGACTAAATATATGTTGAAATCTAAGTAATATTCATACCCTGCATGTTTCTTGCCTTGTCTTAGAAAATGTAAGAAAAGAATTCTTGTACACCAAATAGTTTGTTGTATTTTCTATTTTAAATAACTTCTTTCAGTGTTTTGCAACTCTAAATCCAAATCCAAATAAAATAAAATAATAATAAGGACCAATCTTCTTTTCAGTCGGTCTTCTTGATCTAGTTTTAAATATTTCTGCCAGATGGGTGTAGTTTTGACTTGTCGTTCATGTTTCCAGCATGGAACAGAGGAAAGCTGATGAGGGCTAAAGGAGGAATTAGCTCCCCACTCAAAGGCTTTGCTCTGATCCTTCAGGTCACTATTTGGTCCCCCCAGCTGCCAAACAGAGCAGAGTAACACTGATTTGTGGGGATTTGTGTAGATGGGGGATGGGGGGGGGCATCTTTTAGACTAAGACACGTGATTCACAAAGCAACAGAACATACAGAGAGCCCAAACTAGTGAAGCCCCATAAGTAGTTTCATCTCCCAGGAGACAAGGGATAAAATCTGCATCTTTGAGCATCAGTCAATCTGAAATCTGAAGACAAAATTTTCAAAGTCAAATATATTACTGATGGGTATTCACAGACCTGGATGCTGACCAAATATTTTCGTTATCCATCGTCAACAGATATCCCTAAAAAAGTAGAGAGTAGGATGCAACTTGTAGTATATTGTGGTGTACTGCAGCACAAAAATATCCTCACAATAGGAGCTTTAGGTTTGGTTATAGAAATATGGAAAGTTAAATAGTTCAACCACTAGATGGCGACAGCATATAGAAACAGCCAACTTGTTATGGTCAACCTACAAACTTACTTAGTAAGTTGTAGGTAAATCTATATCAGTATTATAAAAAAATATAAGCTATATAAATTTGTGTTTGAAACATGAACAGCGTGCATCTGTTGGACTAACAAAGTCAGTTCAGCCTGTTCACTCTGTTTTTTTTTTTTTTCATATTGGTCCAGAAGATAATAATGCACCCTACAGTAGGCCTAGAGAAGCATTATAAATATGCAATCCTTTTAACCCCTTTGCAGTTAGTAATAAAAAACATCCAAAATCAAAAAAAGCAAAACATAAAAAGCATAATATAATTTAGATGAGAACTAAATCCTAATCGCCAAACACTAGATCACCAGAATATTATCAGTCAGACTGACAGGCTAAGTCTAAGCTGTTCATGTAATTAAAATCCTTTGTTTATCAGTGATAATCCAGTATCTAGTAATAATCCTCTGTGCAGACCCAACTGAGTGGGATGCAGATGTAAACCAACATGTCTCCCTCATTGTTCCTTCTTAGAGCATGTATCAGGATGTATCATTATACAGCCATATTGCCCCTCTTTCTACAGAGATATTTGAGTTTAAAACAGAAATCTGGATAAAGGTATGTACTGTATTTGCATCAAAATTATGAGTTGATTATTAAATGAAGACTTTTAAATGTCCTGTTTCAATGTGAACCACAAGAATTGGTCACATTTGAAGCTTTGAAGCCCAGTTCAGATATTAATATTTCACATTTCTACCTTCTAAAGGTTTCAGATTTATAGGTGGACTCTTTGTTCATATTTGCAGCCTGTTTGATATGAAGCAGCAGGTGCATAGTGAAGTAGTGCCGCACTGGTGGGAAGAATGCCGGAATCTATTCCCAGTTGCACAAAAAATATAATTTATGTTTTTACTCTAAATGAGATGTTAGATTAAATAGTGTTTAATGATCTAAATTTTGCAGCTACAATTAGCAGACATTTAGGTATGCAGCCAAACTTGCCCAGTCTTACAGCATCCACATGTACAGCTAACCACATATATCATACATTTGTCACCACAAACCTCTCGATGACCTTCAAATGATCCTCACCCACATGTGCTTTTCTATAGTAAACAAGTAACACAGTTCATGTACAGAAAACCAGTTCAACTTTGCCATCCACAACCGCAATCTGACGCAGATATAGATCTGGGTCAGTTGCCATAATCATGACCGCGGTCCACAACATTACAGGCATGTACAAGGAGGGTTTGTGTTTTCTTGTGACAACATAGTAAATCTTATCCTTTCTAATCTCATTGTTTCTGTAAAGATCATTGATGTATTTATCGGGGCAATCTTGTCTGCAAGGAAGTGAAATAGCTCTGCTTTGTTGTCGCTGCCTCACAAGAAGTCCCTCTACTGTAGATCCTTTCATTATCACTGTCCATCTCACTCCACACTTTGACCCAGTGAGACTTGAACCCTGGTGGACAGCATATGAAATATGATGGAACTAAGGGGAGTACTCAACCAAGTATAATTTTTGAAAGCATTGGATCAGACCTCAGGTTTCACTTCATGTGTTTGAAACCTGATCCCTAAAATGGTCCCAAAATATATCGTCACACCAAATACAAAAATGCTCGCTGGCCAGAATAAGCAGGATTGATTTTTACCTCAGTCCACAACATGCTTAATTAAGAATCTGGGAAATATATATATACACAATGAATTTACACAATGAAAACTGTATAAATCAATGTTAGAACGTCTGTGCAGGTTTAAAGTAAAACAATATTTCTGTACCAAATAAAATGGCCCTCTTCTAAACTGGCAACCATCTTGAATTTCAAGCAGGAATATTGTTTTGAAAAAAAAAACCCTATATAACTTTGAACAATTTGGCACTTAAATCAG
>JAGKQL010005134.1:0-12261 GCA_018398635.1 Cyprinodon brontotheroides
AGCGCAGTGAGGAATGCTCTGATCTTTAGACAAAGCTAAATTATTAATATCCATAGAATTTATAAAGAACTGCAATGATTTCAAAGTTGTTGTTTTTTTTTTTTTATTTAATGTGTAAATGTATATCAAATCAAATCAAATCAAATTTATTTGTATAGCCCTTTACAATAGCCAAATGGTACTCAAAGTGCTTTACAACAAAGCCATAAAACAATACATAACACATATAAAACATACAGATACAATTAAAAGTGCTGTAGTGGTGCAGCGCTGCAGGAAATTAAAAGCCTTCCAGAGGTGCATAGAAAGGAGCACACGGAAAGAGGACATCTAACAAAAAAAAAAAAGAAAGAGGACCTCTAAGAGACAGTATTATCCTAGTCAGAATTAAATGCTAATTTAAAAAAGTGGGTTTTAAGCTTTTTTTTTTTTAAAAAAGGCTGAGGTCAGTATTGGTGTGGATGTCAGGGGGTAGTTTGTTCCACAGTCTGGGAGCAGCGACGGCAAAAGAACGATCGCCCCACTGTTTGAGTTTTGACCTAGGGACCTCTAAACAGAAGCTGACCCGAGGAGCGTAAAGCTTTGCCACAATTGCGAAAAGTAAAAATCTCAGACAAGTAAGAGGGGGCCAAGCCAAATTTGAGCCCATTGTCAAATGTTACCCCGAGATTTTTGACATGACATTTAAAAAGGGGAGTTAGATTGCTGGAGTTTGTGGTTAGAAATTGATGGAGAACCAAACAAAATGCATTCGGTTTTGCTGTCATTAAAGTGCAAAACGTTCTGTGACAGCCACTGCTTTATATTTGTGATGCAGTCCAGTAGCTTAGTAAGTGCAGTGTTTTCGTCTGGTTTCAAGGGCAAATATATCTGCAAGTCGTCGGCATACAACTGAAAATATAGGTTGTGTTTTTTTTATAATTGATCCCAGAGGTAGCATATATAAAGAAAACAAAATAGGGCCGAGAATAGATCACTGTGGCACCCCACAGGGCAGTGATGCCTTTAAGGAGCAGTGGTCACCAATCGCGACAGTGAAACTCCTGTTTGCCAGGTATGACCTAAACCGGAGGTCTTCAACAGGGGGTCCGCGATCCCTAGGGGGTCCGCGGAGCTTCTGCATGGGGGTCGCGAAAGTTTTGGTTGATTAGACTTTCTTTTTTATTTCCCCCTGCAATTTTTTCCACTCATTGAAATGTTTTCAAATACACATTAACATGAATTCAACACACTGTAGTAAACAGATAAATGGAGGCAGAAGATGTCTTTCAGTCATCTATGCACACATTCAGCGACACACACACTGCAAAAACTGTTAATCTAATCTAGAAAAAATAACAAAATAAGTGAATTTCTTCTTAAATTGAGCAGACACTTTGCCAATGGAATAAGACCATTAACATTTAAAATAAGAAAAAACAACTGAAGTCTCTTATTTCAAGGGCATAATATCTAATTATCTTATTTCAAGGTTAAAAATGCTCATTCCATTTACAGATCGCTTTTATTTTTCTGGCTTAAATTGCTGTGAATACACTCCTATTTTAAAAACATTTTTACTCATTTGTAGACTGTTTTGCAGTGCAGGAGCTCTTTTCTTTAAACTGGGAACCGATTCATTCACAAATACCCGCACCCCAACCAGGTCACGTAGAATCAGAAATACTTAATAACCAGAGAAATGGCCGCTACATATAGGACCAGTTTGATATAACACAATTGAATAATATATATAATTAGGTCCCAGCTCCATCTAGACATCAGTTTGGGGGTCCTTGCCTGGAAAACGTTGAAGATCCTGACCTAAACCACTGGAGAGCGGTGCCACAGATGCGATGTGCTCTAGGCGAGATACAAGGACTGCATGGTCGACTTTTATCAAAGGCTGCTGTGAGGTCCAGCAGTAATAGCACAGGCAGGATTCCCAGCGTCTACCGACAGGGCAATATCATTGTGCACCTTAAGCAGTGCTTCCCACCTATGTCAAAGTCTAAAACAAGACTGAAATTTATCAAAAATAGATTTGATCAGAAATGTCTGTAATTGAATAAAACTACTTTTTTCTAAAACCTTAGAAAGAAAAGGCAAGTGGAACAGGTCTAAAATTTAAAATTACAGAGGGTTCAAAGATGTGTTTTTTTTATGAGGGGCCTAACCATAGCATGTTTGAAGGCAGCTGGAACGAACCCTGAGCTAAGACAAGTGTTTATAAAAACAAGCAGACTTGGCCCAACAGAGCTAGAACCTCCTTCAAAAGCTTGGCTGGAATAATATCTAAGGAGGGACAGTTAGGTGGGTTTTTCATGCCACCTAACCACCTGAGTAAAAGAAAACAAAGAAATGGTCTCAAACACGCTCAAATATAACTTAGTCTGTGCTGGAGAGCACGAACATCATCAAAAGGCATATTACTATTACAGATATTCTGCCTGACAGATTCCACTTTATCAGTGCAAAGGGCGCCAAACTCACTCACAGGTTGCAGTGGATGCATCGGGTGGGACCGTAGGGCATGGATTAATGACAGAATCAATAGTATTAAATAGCAGTCTTGGATTATGAGAGCTATTATCTATTATGGAGGACAAATATTTGGACTTGGCTTCCTTTAGAGCTCTCTGGTAAGCAGCCAAGCTGTCCCTTAACCAGCCCAGGATACATGTAGTTTATACATTTTCCACCGCCGTTCAGCCTGTCTGCATTGTTGTCTGACCAGAAGGGAATGGTCATTCAGCCAGGGATCTGACTTAGTTTTTGTCGTTTTTTGCCGAAAAGGGGCAACAGAGTCAAGAATCCCAGAACAAGTTGAATGGAACGTGGAGATTAAGCTGTCTGGACAAAGGGGAGGAACCAGCCCACAGTCATCAGGCAGCTGAGAGTTTCTGAAGGCAGCAGCAAACTCCCCAGCCGTTGACTGAGTAAAGATTCGGCGTCTGCAACCTTGGGAAACTGGCTTATTGGCAGGTGGGGGGACAGCAAAGTCGAAAACAAGAGGGAGGTGATCTGAGATAGCGGTATCGGCCCTATTTTACTCACAGAGGCAAACTGAAAGCATGAGAGGATGAGCCAGGTCAGAGTGAAGTAGTGCCCATATATGTGTTGTGTTATGCCATATGCCATGATCATACTTTTTTTGGACAGTGGGAACCAGTGTCCATATTTCATCCTGATAGGATGACCAGAGGTTGAAAAACCAGCTTTGGTGAATAACGGCTGGGGACTTCAGCAGCCCCCCTTTTTCAGCAAAACCAGCCACCAGCAAGTCACATGGAAGTCACAGAGGTGTGAATACCTACCCTCCCCTGAGGACAGAGAAAACCACAGAGCACAGGATTCCCTGCCTCTTCCTCTTCTGATCCAGCCTGCTTCTGCTCCTGCGCCAAAGTTGGGCCCACTACCAGCTCACAGTGGAGATGTATGGCCCCAGGGGAAACCAGAGATCCCCAGAACCATCATGATGAGTCAGAACTCTTTCAGAACCAAACTGCTGCAAACAGAACTTTTGCAACACATTTCTCTTGAGTTTCAGAACTTACAGAGCCAAACTGGATGAGAACCATATCCTTGGGGGTGAGACTGAGGGGACCCCTGCTGTGAGACTGAGACAATGAGTCCCTGACTGCAGAGCTGCAAAACTGGATGAAACTCAAGCTTTCCAAATGGACATGGAAAAAGGTTTGCAGGTCTGGCATGATTAGGGACAGAACAAGCAATGTGTCTTTTGATGATGCTAATCATATCGTGTGTTTACTGCTGAGTAAAGACAACGCTAATTGATGCTAAAGAATGGACTGCATGCTACGCTATGCTACAGGAATATGTGTTGAGCTGTTGCTAAAGCTTAGACAAGCTTTATTCACTAAGGATTTAAACACTGATGTAACATTAGTGTTCATGTGTTCCTCAGATGCTCATTACATTTCCATTACCAAGTCTGACCAAGAGTCATTTAGTGGAATCCTGATGTCTATTCGCTGCTAGCTATTTCAAAGAGGGTAAAGAATCATTTAACTAAAGGTTTTTGGTTCTTGATTAAGCAAATCATTCAATAGAACATTATTTGGCCAAATAATGTTTTATTCACCTCATGGATTTGCATTGTGAATTGGTCTGAAAACATTCCAATGTCCTTAAAATTAGTGAAAAGCTACCTGGACCACATCCCAAATTCTTCCAGATAAACTTGGTTTTAAAACACAGAATCCATCTTAAACTATAATAATATGTTTTTCAACCGTTTTCTCCTTCCTCTTTTCCTCTTTGTACATAGTAGTTAGTTTAGTTTAGTTGAGTTTTACTAGTCTTAGGCTGAGAGTGTTAAACTGAAATACGCTGACTTGGAGCTGAATGATTTTTGTTAATAAAATCTTATATTTGAACAGAAGTTGTGGTGAATTTATTTCATGTATGTGCAGAATTACTGTTTGACCATGATTAGTGCTCGAATCACTTTTCATTTATTGTTCTAACACACAGTTAGTAGGACGTGTGTCATAAACAGTATATAACAGTTGAAATAATATCTGATTAAATAAGATATTTTACCACCCCTACAGGGGAGCACAAAACATCTTAAAGTATCAGAAAACATAAATTCCCAGTGGGCTGGGAATAGAATTTAACTATAGAATCACAAATAAGTTGGTACATTAACAGATTGAGTGAGATCAAATGAGACTAAAAGGCTCGAATCTATTGGCCAGTTGGATTTGCTGCACAACAAAGATGAATATTGTGTTTCCACAAATCAGCAGCTTATCAAATTTTGGAGAAACTTTTAGACAAAACCTGGAGAACCTTGAAGAAAGTCCTTTATTAGATCTGTAAGATAAACTGGAGGCACACAGCATGAAAAGTGCAGGTAAGGTTGATCACAAACAGCCGCAGTTCAAACTGGACTAATTTTGGTGGTTTATCGTCCGCATCTGGTGAAGCCTCTTAAATATAGCAGCCAGCCGCCACCGCTACAGCCGGTGTTTGGCGGTTGGGAGCTCCGAGAAGGCGCTGTTCTCACCTGGTTTCACCCAGGTCTCTGTCAAAAGGAGGAAATCCAGATCATGTGTTGTAAAAAAGTCTCTCAAGATAAACGTCTTACTTGTAAGAGATCTAACATTTATAAGGGCCGTGTGAACTGAGCATCGGTCGGTCTGGCGAGAGAAGTGGTTGAGCGAGCGGAGATTTCCCGGCACACAGCCCAGCTGGTAGATCCGCACTGGCCGACAATATGGGAGTAGCACTCCGGTGTCTCAAAGGACCGGTCGGAGCCACTGAGATTTGTACTCCGGAATGGATGGAAGAAGACAGGGATCGTGGAGGGAGGCAGCCAGAAACATTTTCAGTTTATTGAGTATATGGTTTTCCAGTAACTAAGGCATTAGCTTTTCATTTTGTAGATCTCTTTTTGCAACCTGCAAAGATCCGCAGTCTGACTCATGCAAAAACATACATACATGTCATGATTTTTGAGCTGATGACTGGCTTGATTACTCATTTCAATCATCTGCCTAGCTTTGCCCAGTATCTCATAATTGTTCATTTGATCCACCTGCTCCGGCCTCTATTTTACCTGCTTTCTACCAGTCATCAGTGCCAGATTATTAAAGCCCATAATGAGAGTTTTCCAGCATATTTAAGTGATTCTGATTGCCAGATCCAACCCTTTCTGCCTCTGGATTTCTGAGCCAGCCTGTTGTCATTCTGATCTGTTTGCCTGACCTGTCTTCAGACTCCTATTGGATTCTGCTGTGTACCAAACCTGGAACTGATTTCTGACCCTGTTCTGGATTCTCTTCACTACCTCTTCTGATCTCTGATCTCTTGGTACTGGTTTCTGAGCACGTCCTTGACACTGGCTTTGCCCTCTGGATTATCCTGCCTCCCTTCGTCTGCTCAGTTCAGATCTCCTGTCTGTCCTCCGACCTCCTGGACTACAGTTTCTGGGACTCTATGGGGGTATTGTTGGCAGCCAACCAGCTGGAACCAACCTCGCCCTCTCGGCAAGGACTGAAATTTAAGACCAGGTTAGTGACTCACACGTTCATTATCCTCTGTCTGATGGATGTGGTCACTAACCTGTGTTCTCTCCCTGCTGAGGTTCCTAAATAAATGTTTTTGAGAAATCTGTCTGTCTGCCCTGAAAACTGGCTCTTCTCAGCCTTAACACATATATTCATAAAGCTTGTTTATTTTTTAAATGATCAATTAGTTTTTGTTTATGTCATTATATCTGCTATATATTTTCATGCTTTTTGTATTGGAGGTGTCAACCTGAAGCTGTCCATTTCAGCTTGAGGACTTGCAGACATCTAATGTATAATATTTTCAGTACCTTTATTAGTTAGTGAGGTTAGTATTGCTGAATAGATATGTCAGGCATGAACATGAGAAAGGCAGCCCACAAATAACTCAGTGGTCAAATAAACTTAAATATCTCCTGATATTATTTTCTGTACCCTTTGATGAATCTGTTGCCAAAGAGTTCAAAATTGGTAATGAAAAACTGATCATGTCAGGATTCCTGTCTGTGTGTGTGTTTTCTGTGTTTGTCTCCTTTTCTCCACCAGGAGGCGCCTGGTTCTGGTCCGCCTCCCTATACACCTGCTGTGAGTTACCTCGTGTGTGGAGCACTCTTCCAAGCTGCTGACTGCCAGTACCTTGCCTACGCCCAGAGTGTTTGCGCAGTTTTGGGTACTTTAGCCAAGCTGAGTTTTGCTGAGTTAGAGTGAGTTCTTGTTCAACCTGAGTGTTAATCTTGTTTTTTGTCTTTGCCTCCTGGGTCCGGAAGTCATCCCTGACCTTCCCTTCCTGGAAAGATCATCTGAGCTTCAATCTGAGTTGAGGTTTGAATTAACTTTTCCTCAAGATATCGTTTGAGCTTCACACTGAGCAAGGGATTCATCACCCGTTCAAGTACCTCAGGAAATCTTCTTCAGCTTCTCAGTTCACCTACAGACAACCGCATTCTGGGTAAACCCTGTCCGCCCTCCACCGAATCAGACAAACACTGGAACTACGGCACACAGACTGGAATCAAAGAGTCAACAACTTCTCTGGAAACATGAGTCAGCAATCTATTTCTCCTCTTCAAGTTCGAGAATCAAATTTCCCACCGAGCCTGAACTAACCGCAGTGTCTTCCTCTCACCTTCAGTTCCGGTTGAGCAGTGTTCAGAGCAACACTGGATTCGTCACAATCCCCAATAAACCTGTTAAACTTTTTCCCTGGTCTCTCTGCTTGGTCTTCTGCATTTGGGTCTGATCTTAATTAAATCATGACAGATCATATCTACCAATGTCTAATATTTTTGTGGTACCAGTTCTTAAAAACATGGATTACAGATTGACAAAAGTTATGTATGTTTTTTTTAATTACTTTTTATTTATTTATTAGACATAGATATCAATTAATGCTCACAAAAAAAGGTACTGATGCCAAAGTTATAGATCGTAGGTGCACCAATCTAAAACATTTGACAGAAATCATGTGTACGGTAAATAGTTGCAATAAAACTCGGTTGTTTACAATATGAAAAGTTAAAAGTTAAACACAAAAATAACCCATCCTGCAAACTGGAGCCCTGGGTTCATATCTCAACTGGGGGAATGAGCTGCCAATGTGGGTCATTAGGCAAGACCCTTAATGGTAATGCCTAGTGGTTAGGGCATTGCTCTTGGAATCCAGAGGTTCTGAGTTCAAGCCCCACTCCCAGGCACTGCCACTCTGGCTCCTTGAGCAAAGACCCTTAACCCCATACTGCTCTGCGGGTGTCCCACAATGCCATGCATTTACCCATGGGTTAAATGGTTAATGGTTAATTTCATTGCTCTGTACTTGTGATCGTGTAATGGCAATAAAAAACACACACACAAAAAAAATAGCATGATAGGCTATGTATTTTCTTTTATATTTAATTAGCTTTTAACCTCTCTTCTCCTGCTATCCCCTGTGGTAATTACTACGAGGATGCTTGATGAGCACTAGATGGCACCATAGATCCCCAGTTGAACACATCAAAGAAATCAGTCAGTGTCCTTTAAACAAAGCGGGCTACTTCCATAGAGACTCACTCATCAGGCAGTGGTTTAAGTATTTCAATTTTTCAATTTTTGACAACCTGTTTAAAATCTTTTTA
This sequence comes from Cyprinodon brontotheroides, assembly GCA_018398635.1. Classification (NCBI taxonomy): domain Eukaryota; kingdom Metazoa; phylum Chordata; class Actinopteri; order Cyprinodontiformes; family Cyprinodontidae; genus Cyprinodon; species Cyprinodon brontotheroides. The sequence continues at coordinate 8,132 of JAGKQL010005134.1, forward strand.
CATGGCAATCAACACTAGACCATTCATGATCTTGGATAATACAACAAAAACTTTAGAAGGATGTCACAGTAATGGTCACAGATGTGGGAAATGGCAGAGTCACTTATGCAGTATATGCTGCATATTGCAAGTAGGGGGTTGCAAGCTTTCATACAGTATCTGCTTTGCATGTGAGACTATATTTCCATACCTGAAGATTTCTATCTTCTGGAGGACACAGGAATAAAGCAACACATTTTATTCTTGTAATTATTCCTCTGGCAGAATAAATAAGCTTTGGCTCTGTATATGTTTACATAGAAGCTTGCTAAACCTTACAATCATTTTTTTAACCAAATCTCCAATATCTGAGGTTTACATTTTTTATGGAATTATGGAAATGTAGGTGTGTAACAAATCTTTTAAACCTTATTTTAAATTGTGCAAGGTTTTAAGAGATTTGAACTCTTCTGCAAGGCTGTTCCAAAACAGAACTCCCTCCACAGACTGACACATTGATTTTTAAAGTGTTTGGGCTGACACAATTAATTAGTTCCTCTCAGATTATGTAATTATGATGAGCATCTCTAATGAAAAAAAAAAAAACGTTTTTTGATACATAATATGGGCAATCTTATAAGTTACTAATCTTCAGTGATGGGCAGTAGCGCCACTACATGTAGCGAAGCTATTAGTTTAACTACATGTCAAGTAGCGACGTAGGGTCCTCAAACGCTACAAAATCCAGGGTAAAACTAAGTAATGAAACCAGGTTTTCTATTTTTGAAACAACAATCGGAGTTATTCGTTGGACATTCATGCATGTGCCTCTCCTGTCTGTGTCTACGAAACATGCGCATGCATACTGCAGTGGAACTCAAAGAATGACACACACAGACACACGCAGACACACAGCCACACACACAGGATCGCTACCACACCGTAGCGTATCTTCAGAGATTTTTGAAACTTGTTGAATTCTCTGATAAAAAAGAATAATGTGTTCAGATGTTTTAAGGCTTATTTATTTAAGATAAGATTTTTTTAGGTATGGAGGAACAGCTCTCCCATATATAAAAAAATAAATACATAAATAAATACATGTCTCAATAAATAAACAAGCATTCAATTAATTACCCCAAAATACAATGAATAAAATGTAGGTAGAAATTAAATTATACAGTGAGACATAAATGTATATATCTCTTAGGTAGCTTCTTTATTTTTCACCTTTTTTTGTATAAACAGTTTCATTGTTGCTTGGTCGACTGTTTTAATTGAGGTCTTAAGTTTTCTCTAAGGGAGACCCTAAAGAAATAAAAGATGCCTTTTGTAGGGGTTTTGTTTTAGAGATGTCCATTGAATGCAAACTCATGGCCATGTCTCCATGTGGCAGAACACTACACAGTACCTTTAATTTGGTTCTAAAACAGCAGATTGTTTATTTTTTTGTCTACTAGTACTACTTTATTTTTTATTATTATGCTGATCATAAAGCAATTTACACTGTGCTATGTCATTGGCTGATCTCAAGAAATATTTTAACCAGTGTGTCAGACTCATTTTGAATTGATATTAGGTTGGTACAAATATTGGCAGTTTGATTTGCTAAGCTACTGTTTAGCTTGCTAGAATTCTTTAGGTGGTAGCTTTGTGTAGTGAAGCTTAATTTATTGTTGAGTAACTGATAGCTTAGCTCACTACACTGGACAAGTAGCCTGCCCAACACTGCTAATCTTATAAGTGTTCTAAACTGAAATTGCATGAAGTGAAAAAAGTGTATTGGTGTGCTCATTAGGAGGCAATAAAAGCATTTGCACTTAGGGCACCCAAAAAAAACTAGCACAGTCCCTGATCATGCCACCTGTGACTAACCTTTTGGTTTGAATTCCTTTGTATTTTGGCGAACTTGAGTATGGTGTGTGACTGTCCTTTCCAAAACTGCCACACCTCTCATAATACTGAATAAAAAGTAATATTTATTTCAGTTTTTAAACAACAAAGATAAGAGTAAGAACTCTGCAATTTTCTATGGTAATGATTGACCCGGATTAAACCCGGAACTAGAGCCAAAAGAATTTTCATTTGTAAGGACAGCGTCTACTGGTTACACCCTGTGAGGAGATTGGGGTAGAGACGTCTTTGTGCATATGACAACATTTCAGACGACAATGAAGAAAAACATAAAGGTAAGCCTCAAAAAGACAGGAGAAAGTTACTTAAAACTTCTAAAATTCTAAATGAACCACTCTTTGCCAGTCATTTCAAACTTTAAAAAGTCACTGTTTTTGATACAATAACTTAAGAATGTTTTCAATGTTTCATGTCCACATTGAAAAGCTAACTGTTTGTGCAGGCTGCATTTATCTTAAAATATTTATATTATCAAAATTTCCTTGAGAGAAATAATGCTCATTGATGCTGAACATTATGCTACACTAGTATATCTTTGTTTGATAAGTTAAACAGATCTAAAAAAAAATCAACCCTGACACAATTTAATAAGATTGAGCAAAGCGCAAGTGTTAAACCTTGGGCAAATTCCTTAAAAATACTATATCTTTCAAGCAAACCTTGGTACAAGGATTTTGTTTTTATAGCTATATTGTACTGGCAGCCACAGGTGCTGTAGAGCACCTCCTCCTAATTATCCTTTATTCACCCTCCTTATCCATTCCAAGGCAACTGTTTGATAACATCCATGTTATAACTGTGCTTTCTTTAAGGCAAAGTTAGTACCCTTATTGCTCTACAACTAAGGAAATGTTATTTGAAGGCTGAAAATACAAAAATAGTAATATAGAAGTGCATAGTTAAATAATGTGTGCCTGTTCCTACAGCATTAGGAGCAAATTTATTTTCTAGTTTTAGGTAAGTTATTTTCAGTTTAAATTATTTTTGATGAAATAAGGAGAATGACAATCTCACAAAGCACAAATTATAGCTCTGGCTGATCCAAGAAAAACAATAATTTGATATGGGGTCCAAGCCATGACATTCATAACTATTCAATTTCATTCCGTTTGCTCCATAATTCAGATTCTTGATTGCCAAACTAAATTAGTTTCTCACATTATTAAATTGCTAATGGATTTTGAGATCTTATCAGCATTTCCGATAAATATGTGGTGTGGTCATATTTAGGTTCTGTGCTAAAGCACACAATGAATGTTAGCTGCAGACCTTACAAATAAAATTTACTGTGACTGATTCATTTTGATGTGATTCTTTTTTTCACCCAACCAACCTGCAGACTAGGGACATCATGATTTAAGTTACCAGCTTTCACATATAAAAGTATCCATCAACACATCAGAAGTGCTGATGTCTGAAAACAGTTGCATATTAACAGTGTTTTAACCAGTGTCAAATAATGTTGCCTTGCAAAGAGAAAAACACAAGCAGCTGTTCTCAGCAAACAAAATTTGGACAGTGAATCGACTGCACTATGCTTTGGAAAAAGCTGACCCAATGACCAAATCCTATAACACAATGCTTAATTTAAAGTCTTCAATGACTGGTGTCTTTCACCATTTAGATGTTTCTCAACTTCAACACACCCGATTTAAATAATTCGGTATTTAAAAATTACTTGACTCTACAGTGAAAAGGTAATTTAGCCACCTGTAACCACTTGGAAGGCTAATGCTTTTGTTGCACTTGCGAATATTAAATTAAAGGTATAGTGGAAGATTTTCGCAAATTTGTGAAAACAACGGCCCTCTGCACTTAAAAAAAAAAAAAAACAACCCTCTACCAACACCCAAGAGGGAACAGCGATTAAACACGTACAAGGACATGCATGAGTCAATTTCTTGTCGTCCACGCCCTGTTTAACAGTTGCTGTTCTCATAGCTCATACAAGCTTACTGTGTCTGAACGTCTGCCCTAACTCCTAAATCTTAGACTTAGACAACTTTTATTGTCACTTTGTGAACACAGAATGTATACAAATCGAAATCCCTCAATCACTATATAGAGTGGGGACTATATAGTTTATAGCGAACTCAGTTTACTTAACGTTTGGATAGATGATCACTGCTTTTTGCTCCCTGTTGGTCACATAAATCCCCCTCCACTGCACAGGGCCTGCGCCATCTTTGTTATTATTCGCCACTGTCAGATAGCAACAACATATGGCTGTCATGATC
>JAGKQL010005135.1:0-12150 GCA_018398635.1 Cyprinodon brontotheroides
GTTTTCAGGCGTTAGTTGGACTTGGTTGTTGATTGGATCATCCATTGAAGCTCTTGTCTAACTGGAAGCGTAACCTTTTCCCCCCGTTCAGGTGTTTAAAGGAAAAGTCTGGTCATATTCAGAATTCAAACTTCTGAAGGTACCTTAAATATGAAATTATTACATACTGTTCAATAAATGCTAAGTGTTTTAATTAAGAGTCATTTCATTTCAATATGTTTTACTGGAGACATCCATGTTTCTCAAAGAACACTACTGCCACCTACTGGCTTGTGACGTCACGGTGCGGTATCGGCTGTTGATCAAGTCTCAATGCTGCAACTGGTGTTTGTCACAACGTCTTATTATCCAAGTCATCTTGAAAACATTCTTCTTCCAAATGTTACATATGAAGTGTTTTTCTCTGGCCAGAAGTTCGATGGCAAATCCTCCCTCTTCAAGTTGGCAATACAACAACGAAACCGTCCATGGAGGATCAGGAATTGGAAAGGTGATGTATTCCAACATCCAACTGCCATGCAGATGGGCATTGTCAGTTTCACTATAGCTCTGGTGAATTTCATTGGGGAAGTCCTCTGGAAATCATCAATAATTGTTGTTGATTGCAGATGTGTCTAGTAGTTCCCACTGATTTTGCTTGTAAAGTGGGGAGAATGGCGCTAGGCTTACCGCATCGTGACGTCACTGCTGGAAGATGTCAGGAGTGAGATGTTACTATATTTGGGAAAAAAATGTCTGGTCCTTGACTCAGTGATCGCAACGAAAATAATTGTTTTATTTTTTACTGATTGCGCTAAATTCATTAAATCACCGCAAACGAATACCTTTTAGGTATAAATAATGGTCCATTGATTATTCCTTTCTGACCGGACTTTTCCTTTATGACCTCACACAGCCATCCTTCAGCATCCATTTACAGCAATTATTTTTCAATCAAATTTTATTTGCATTCCTGCCTGCCGCTAAAGAAAGTATTTACTAATTCTGTTTAGTTCTACATTCATTTTAGCTTTTCTTCTATCCTTTCTAAACACAGGTGTGAGGGTTATAGGGGAAAAGCTCAAAGTCAACAGTTCTTTGCATTAATTATACATCCTTTATCTCTCTTGACGGTATGTGTTGGTAAGGATGGGAATACATTAGCAAGGCCATTTATATGCTGCTTTTTAAACATCTACAGCAATTGGTTCAGACACACTGCAGAGTGTGTTTGATAGATTTATGTCTAATTGTGTAGAGGAACAGAAAGAGTAAGCGTCGTAAATAAAAGAGACACTGAAATGCTGTGAAATGAGGAGGCAAGGGAGATGTTGCAGGGCAGGCTGGCGAGGGCAGCTAAAGTGAATGATGCTTTCATCTTGTGTTGGGCAAACTCCCTCACAGCTCGCGTTCTTGTAACGAAGAACCCGCGATGCTTACTGGCCTTCATCATGGCACAAAACACACACACAGGCTACTGTGCCACGGTAAAACTCATTGTGTGCTACGATTAGATCAGTTCGGTGCACGAGCATAATTGCAAAGAATATGGAAAACAGACCAAATATTTTTTTATTACCTTTAGCCGGTTGAATAAAGCATCAATCCATTTTTTGTCCAGCAAAAGCAAAAAAACATTTTGATAAATTCATTAAATAAAATTGTTACCATTGTGTCCCCTCTATCAGTGCCCCATTTCGTCGAGTCAGAGCAAAGCTGTGTGTCAGCGACCCAGCCGCCGACCTAAGCATTACGGACAGAACGATAGTTAATCCATTAGGACCTCTCAGCGCCTCGCCATAAGCTTTCATCACTGCTGATAAGGTATGGAACAAGGGACTTGAGACAGGAAAATAATGCAACTGAGAAGGAGGAAACAGAGAAACTTTCTATACAGATGAGATCACACCCTTGCATATTAAATCATTGGGATATGGAATCTTCCCCAAGACAGAGTTATAGTTCCCAAGATGGAAACAGATACAGAAATTTAAGTGAATGTGAAACCCTCAGTGAATCAGGGCAGGAGTTTACATCAGATCTCTGAGTGGATGAAAGTCAGCACTGAGGTCTGCCCCAAGCCCACATATATCTGTGAATGGAGCTGGAAGCAGTGAAGACCAGACTGCAGCTGAGAACTCAGGCATATGCATTGGGCGGTGCTGAATAAATAGGTCTCGACACGCAGAGACAACATGATCCTAAGAACTCGGCGGATGCACAGGGACATAAATTTCCCATCTTTTCTTCAGTGAGTACTTTGAGAACTCCCACTCTTTGAATCAGCCCTGTATCATGATAAGGTCAATTGACGTCACTGTGCGTGCATTGGCATCTGACTGCATGGCTGACATCTAACTCATGCATTTAGTTATTAAGGATAAATCCAACTCTGTAGGTATGGGAGTTTATTTACACCCACATGTGGCTATGTGTAACTGTGATGTATGAGCCCTGTTAGAAATATACAATACCAGGAGGGGCTGCATTGGTTTGAGTCATTTAGAAGTTTGTGTAGGTTTGGTGAAAATTACAAAATGTAATTTATTGCACCAAATTACATTTTGCAAAAAAAACTTTTTAACTGTATATTTTAAAAGTTTAAAAGTTTTATTGTGTTTATATTCACATAGCTATTATTGCATAAAAAAATAAAAATAAAATATTGCAAAGTTTACTTTATTTTAATTCTAATAAGTGACAAAGAATAATTGATCTCAAAGTTTTAGCTGTTATATTCACCGCACTTTGTAAAAGGTTAAGGTATTTATAATTTTAAAAAAAGTTGCAGAGTAAAAGTGTTTTTAAAAGTGTAAAGATATCTTTTACTCTCTTGTGAAGTGATCATATATATGGAGTGAATTTTGTTCCATTATTGTTGGTAACAAAGAAAATCTTTTGGAAGTTTACAAAAACAAAAAAGCAAATAAACAGGCATATGCACTGAGCTTGAAGTAAAGAGAATATGCTCCCTAAAAAGCAATATGTAAAACTAATTTTGTATAAATAATATTTGGGAAAAAAAAACATTCTTTTTTTTTATTTTTATAAATCATTAGAAAAAATGTAATCTAAGAAAGCCCATCTCAAGAGCTCTTGTTTATTATTGTTTTATCCTGTTTTTCACATTTAAATGTTTGTTTCCATGCTACATTTACCATATTTTCTGGACTATAAGCTGCTATTTCTTTGCACGCTTTGAGTCATGCAGCTTTTTCCTAACCGCCAGAGGGGGAGGTCAAAGTCGGAAATATAAGAATAAGGGGCTAATTTTCATTTAGTATAAGAACATGCTAGCATTAGGTACGACGGAGAACAATTTATTGATTTGCTGCATTAAAGCTGCCAAACAATGAAGAGACTGAATTAAACTCCTGCAGAGCTTAAATTAAGAGCTGATAAAGCCCCATCTTTTAACAGAAGCTTTTACTGCTGTAAGCCAACAAGCTAACAGAACTACCATTCTTCTTTATCCCTACTCCAGGGGCTAAATGTAGAGCTCCCCCTACAGGTTTGATGGCTTATAGCCAGTGCAGCTTATAGTGAGGTGCGTGTCACTACCCGATCCGTCCCAGAAGCACGATCCGTTCTGCGCATGCACGAACAGATATACATCCAGGTGTCCATAAATAATGTAACTAAAGTACTAAAACTACTTATTTCTATCCTATTAAGGATAATTTGTTTTAAAACTTGAAGATGCTCTATACTCAAAAATAGTGTGGTAATTTTCCTTTGGATTCATCTCAGGTTATGCTTTGCATTATTTCAGAAGTTGCAAAAGTAAATTATTTTTATTTTATTTTGTCCTGTGACATTAAAGTAAGTATCAAGAAATCATAATACCACATTTTAGTGCTCATTCATCCATAAAGGCACACTAATCATTTAATATTCAAAGACATAGAGAAGACTCCATCCTGAATGGTAGTGAAAAAAATAAGATTAATAAAAAAAACACACACAAAACCCCCCCCGCATCAACCCATATGTGTTTAAAACACCTTTAGGTTAACACTTTAACTCTATCCACAAACAAAGTTTTACCTTTTTGATCTATATTAGTAACTGAGAGTGATACAATAGGACTCAGAATGAGCAAAAGCTACTTAGAGCTGTCTTTGCTGCTTCCAGGCAAGTGATTCTGCATTTATATTTCCTTGACCAAAGTCCAGATTTTAGAAAAGGTTTTGCCAACTGACCACTGGAAAACCACCTCTTTGTTTTAACTCATCAAACATATTCCTAAAAATCTGTTTTCATGACTGCATCATAAAGAGCTAGACAACATTTATGAGAACAGACACGGTGCCAAACCTGTAGTAAGTTATAATTTTGGCTATTTTCTTAGAGCTGCTTTGTTTAAGTTAAGCCAATATCTTCTTTACTTCTATTTGATAATCATTTTTAAGTTCGCTCCTGAAGTGAGAAAACATAATTTTCGGGTAAATGTTTGCGGACCTGTACAGGTCTAAAAGCCAAAAAAAAAGAGCAGCCAAGATTCTTTCAACTCATCCTGGTCAGAGGCTGCTGAGATTTTACATTCAGGTAAAATGAAACAAAGCATTAGCTTTACAAGCTGCAGTTCTACACGCCATGCATGCTCCTCCAGCCTGAACACACCATCCCCAGTAGTACCCAGCCCATCCAAAGCGGGGAAACAATACCAGGACTTTTCCACTGTTTCTAGCTAGAGATGTCCCCGAACTGTGTTTTTGGCCTGATCCGATCCCGATATTATTTTTGACTCCGATCCGATAAATGGAGCAACTGATCATCCCAAAGTTTGCTAAAGTATTTAGCCTTAGTTGTAAGACTCATGTTGAAAAGGGTTTTAGTACCTGATGTACATCCAGTCAGCCAAATTAGTGAGGATCGAATTGAAACCACAATGCTTAGTAACAAACAAAACTGGGTCTGGTTCTCAAGAGATAATAAACACAAACTGGACAATATACTATGAATAGAAATCTGTAATTGCACAAAGAACAGTAAAACAGTAAACAGCTTAAAGGTGCAACTATTACTGTAGAGTTTTAAATAAAATACAAAACAAGGGAAACACTGGTATAAAGAGAAATAATTAAAAGGAAATGGATAAGTTTCAGCGGCGAAACTGGAAAATCTGGACGCAGCTACATGATCTACAGTCTGGCCCCACAATATGTCATGTACGGCAGCCAGAAATATCTTGTACTCCGATACGTGGATCGGATCGGGACAAGCCTAGTTCTAGCTTGCCTCCTCTACTTTATTCATTCAAAAAACTTATGGGCTCCCACACATACAGTCATATCCTCTATAATCCCATATTTTACCTTTTAGCCCTTCAAGTGTTCTTCTATAGTCTGTGTTTTTTTATTTTTATTTTTTGACGTTTCAGAAAATACAGAGCATTTCTGAGCCACAGGGCGAGCCTCTTCTCTCAGGGTCTCCATCCCTTAAAGCAACGGCCCACTTAGATCGGGTTCTTGGAAGACTAGAAAAACCAAGAAATGCTGAAAGTGATCAACAGTAAATTAGGATGGTCAAGGTTTCATTTAGTACTGTCTGAATCCAGACTATTTCAATATGGCTAATCTATGTTTATGCCAAGAGTCCCAAGTTCCTGAGGGGGGCCCTCACGCACAAAATGTTAATACACTGGTGAAGATTCTCTTAGTATGATTAATTCAGTTATAATTTCTTTGCCCCTGTTAATTATGTTTTTGATTAAATGCTTTTCCTAAAATTCCATCAGAATTCTGATTGTTGTTATGTGTGTCTCAGGACACCCCCTAGATCAGTCCATCTTAAGCTGGGCATACGCTCTACGATTTTTTTGCCCTTTTCCGGAAGATTGTCCAGTCGTTTGAGAATTTTTCGAATCGTCCGACTTTTAGCCTGATCGTGCGTCATGTATTGTAAAGGGGATAACAAGGGGCGATCAGTCTCTCTCAATTCATTCAGCCATCGTAAGCCATCGTCGGGCTTCACAGTGTGAGATCGTTCATCGTAAGTTTTGAACTTTTAAACCCCGCTGTTTCATCGTACAGTTTGAGCTGTAGCTGCGTTCAATGATTGAAAATATCATACAGTGTAGTCCCGGCTTTACTGCGCATGTGCAGAAATGATCCAGAAAAGCTACAGCAAAAATGTATAATTTAAAACAAACCACACAAAGAGGTGAAACCAGAAGAAGAGAGAAAAAGAAAAGGAAGAGGGAAAGAGGCTACTGCAGTGAAGAAAAGATATGAAAGGAGGAGAAAAACAGAAAGCATTACGGAGTATTAGGCACAGGCTAGAGATTTTTTTTTTCTATTTCAAGAACAAAGTCATGAAATACGGAGAATAAAGTTGCAACGACAAATAGTCATAAAATTACAAAAATAAAGTTGTAACATTACGAGAAAAAGGTCATAAAATAATGACAATAAAGTCGTGAAATTACGAGAATAAAGTTGTAACATTACAAGAAAAAAGTCATAAAATAATGACAATAAAGTCATAAAATTAAGAGAATAAAGTCCTAAAATTACGAGTAAACAGGTTGTATTTTATGAGAACTCGTACAAGAAGCACTTTCTTCCCTATAATGATAAATGTCGAGCATCATGTGAAGTTATACTTTGGTTCTGGTTTGACAAATAATAAATCTTTTAGCACCAGCATCAAATTGGGAAGGATGTCAAAGTGGACTCAGGTTGCTGATTGGTGGAGCTGGTCGGCCGTCATCTGCTGGTCGGAGCTGCAAGCTTTCTTTATGAAACGGGTTGTTCTGTGATGACTTCATTCTCGTACATATTACAACTTTATTTTTCAGATATTACAACTTTATTCTTGTAATATTAAAACTTTGTTCTCATAGTCTTGCAACTTAATTGTCGCAAAGTGACAAACTTATTCTTGTAGTATTACAATGTTATTCTTATAATGTTGCGACTTTATTCTCGTAATCTTATGGACTTTATTCTCGAAAAAATAAAATTTTTAAAAATCTCTAACCTGGCCCTTTATTCCGATAATGTTGCTACTTGCTGCTTTCAAAGTAACCAAAAATTATTACTTTTTTTTAGTATTGCAGCGTCATCATCTCACAACAAGCAGCAAATGATGATACTGACACCTGTTAGACACAGTTTGGGTTGTTGTATTTTCACATTGAATTTCCAGGAAAACTTCAGGGTTTGGAATCTCTCAAATCAATGGATGTGGATCTCCTCATTGCACGATTTGCTGAGACAACGACTCACGATATAAGATTTCAGGGACAGAAATAAAGACTATGAGAATAAGGGACAAAAGAAAGCGTGGAGAGGAAGACGACAAGGAAAAAAGGGACAGACGGAGAAAAAAGGGGAGATGAATATGAGTGAAAGAGACAGAAAAAAAAACAACAAAAGCAGAAAAAAGCAAAAAAGTTTACTAAAGCTCACCTAGAAAAGTGCTTTTCTTTATTTTAGGACAATATTTAGTTATTTGACTTTTGAAAGCAGTCAAATCTATTTTATTATACCAAAGTAAACGGAATAAACACGAATGATACAATTAAAGATTCATGTGCTACTTTGTGTTAATCTGCACCAAGAAATTCCCCCCCAAATATATAGTTTGTGGGTTTCAAGATGAAACGACGTGAGAGGATAATAATAATAATAAATCCATGAAGGTTAATGCGAGGCTAATTACATGTAAAATCTTTGAAATCAATGATAATTGCAACACTGACTGAAACAGCAACAAATTACTAACCTAATTTGCTTTATGTTGTCTAAAATGCACACACACATCTATCAACCATGTTGTCCTTCTCACAAATCCTAAATTCCTCTTGCAGAGGCATGCTCTCTGCAGTCTCAGCATGTCTATATATGTGTGTGTGTGTGATTGTTATTGACAGTCAGCAGTGGGGGGTTTGTGCTCTGTAGTGAGACACTGACAAGCTCTATTTCATGGAGCAGAGGAAGCATTTTGAAGTTCTTTAAATCCCTTTAAGGGTCCAGCCGGGGACTTAGTTCGAGGCGCTTCTGCCTCTGCTACTTTAATCTCTCACTTAGAAAAACAAAATAAAGGGATCTATAGAGTAACCCCCCACCTCTTTATCTATAGGGGAATGTGCATATTTTGGGCTTTGGTTCTGAGCCATTGCCGACACTTTTAGACAGTAGAAACCTTCCCATTTAAGATATGCTGCTTGCTTTTTTTCCCGACAAAATATAGTCTCCCCTGTGATTAAACTGCCAACTCCAGCCAATCCACCATTCCCCTCCCTACCCTTGAATGCCTTATCTTTTATTCTGAGAGAGTTGCAGCAGGGAAAGCAAACTGACAGAGTTCCAATTGTGCGGTTGTTAGACACGGCAGGGCCGCTGTGGGCTTAACTGCTAGCTGGAAAACTTCATCTCACATCACCCTGCTCTCATTTCTCCTCTTTGTCTTTTTCATTCTGTCCTTTCCTGGCTCCTTCCTTCATCACTCTTGCCCTTCGCCTGTGGTGGTCCTGCAGCTCCAATCATTCTGCTCTTATTACAAGGCAGACACACATACACACACATACATAGAGTGGCTTTTTGTTCTTCCCATTACCAGAGCATGTCCTTTGCTTCCAGGGACCGTCGGGTATGCTTGATTCAGCTTTTATTCAGACTTATTGTCCCTTTGCTAAAACTCCCTCCATAATCTATGTCTGTCTCGATTTCTCACCTTTCCTCCTCCTTTCCTTGTATCTCTCCCATGCAGCCGCGGGGACAAATTGGCGCCCGGCTGAGCTAAATGTGCATAGTGCTGAGAGCCAGATGGCCCTGGCAGAGGGACGGAGGGAAGGACGGACGCTCCTGTGAGAGGGAGCGTCTAAGTCATGGAATAACACAGCGACATAGGGAAGCTAGCTTTGGACGCTGATAATCTACCACACAGGGGTCAAAAAGTGTGTGCAGACTCTGGTGAAGCTTTGGTAAAGAACTCAGGACTCTGGATAATAAAGTTAAGAGTGGATAAAAGTATCTTAATATGAAGATTTAGCAGTGTCACATAGAGGATAAAACAGAGGGGCAATTTGTTCCTCAGGTGTGTCTGTCAGCTGTTATGAGGGAGATAACATTATTAGACTCACAGCATGTTCTAGTTGTATATTGCTACTATCAAACAATGTTGTTTTTTTGCTAATGAAAATGTGGAGGTTTCTGGCCTTTCATTCAAGCTGCTAAAAAAGTTATTATTTATAAAACCATGTGCACACCTCAGAATTTTTTTTGAAAATGTGTAAAAATTGTATTAAAATAAGTGTATTTACCCTTAGTTTGAGTAGGAAAATAGGATGATCTCCAATGGAATGAACATTTTTACCTTTAAAATAAGAAAAAAAGATATTAAAAATAAAAAAAAATCTACTGCACTTTCTCTGGAAAGATCCCTTATCCTGGCAATGTGTTTCAATTACCTGGTCAATTCAGTCAAAACCCAAACATTTTAATAGAGTCATTGCTTACAGTACAGTACACCACATTATTCTATTGCACAAGTCAGCACTAAGCAACTTCCCTTGGATTGGTGCAAGATGTATCTCCAAGCTAAAAATGAAGGGTCCATATCATGTTCAGCTGAAGGTCCACATTTAATCATCCATGAGTAACAAACTTTTCATGTTAAAGTGTATATCAGCCAGATTATCATTTCATTTCATGGTTACCAGTGGCAACCGCAGTTATGAGTGAAAAAAGCACAAATGGGTAGAAATAAGTAGAAATAGATGTGTTGATGAGTGAAGTGGAGAGTCAGAAAAATATGTTTGGTAGCAACTGTTGAGACATGAGAAATAAAAAGTGGTATTATAAATGACACCTTCAGAGTCTGACGTATGGACTGATCATATTAACAAGGGCATTCAACCTCATATAATGCGATATCTTCGATTTATGTGTAATTTCTTAGAATTATTCTGTTCTAAAAATGCTCTTCAGGCAAAGAGTTAAATCACTGTATAAATATGCTTAACACACCTGTAGGGGAATTTCAAATTGTAAGAGGACCCCATAGTGATTTATAAAAATAATTTATAATTTATATATATAATTTATAAAAAAAAAACAATAGCAAAAAAAAAAACAACAACAGCGTATTAGTCAGAATTGAGCTTGAAAAACTGCATATAAGTTTTGCACATAAGTCAGTGAATGCAAGTTGAAGACCCTGTTTTATGCATTTGCAAATGGGGATCTGGGTTGTCTTTATTAATGAGATCCCAGATCTTTTTTGCATGGAATATGATCATTTACATAAAAACAGAACAACTCCAATATTTTATTCTAAGTGCATAGTATCAAAAAAAATTTAAGTGCCAAAAAACTTATTTTATTTATTTTACTTTCCAAATTAAGACCAAACACCAATATTTTCCGCTGTTGTTTTGTTTTTTGTTGAAAATAAAATGCAAACAATTATGTTCCAGAATTGAAGTCTAATTGTAAAGATCCAGCTTTGCTCTTGGTCTTGTTCTTGGTGACTCCATCACAGCAATCCACCCATATTACTCAGACCCTTACATTGCTGGAGGAAGAATCTGTCTTCCTAATAAAACAATTTATGTCAGCCTATCTATACTATTATGACTACTAAGGATTATTTCACCGAAAGCATTGCATCATGCACTAAATCTTAGAAAATGGTATTCATGAACAGGACAACTTAATTTTTAAAGCATAACACAAATGTTGGAAGTGCAGTTTAAAATTGCAAAGTCTAAAACCACATTTAAGGAATTAGAGGGAGCCTGCTCAGCTTCAAATAGATTACTAACTAAAAAAGCTAAGTCAGCCAATTTCTTTGCTAAGCATAAGCTTTATGAATCTGGGAAAAACCTGACTGCCTCTTAGCAAATTACCAAAAGAAAACAGAGAGGCACACGTCATGGTAGCACTCCTCGATATTAAACGGGTCAAGCATCATCAAACGATGGCCATCGCCCGAGTTATTAAGCGGTTTTATGTAAATTTGCCCTCATCTGAGAGTAGCCGCACAGATGGGAAGATTAGGAAATTCTTAGATAAGGTGCCCTTTGTTTCTTTAATAGAGAATTAGAAGAGTGTATTATTCAACCCGGTGACAGAGCAGCAAGTGCGACTTTTCATCATTCAAAAGAGCGAGACCAGGCGGACCTGACTGATTAATTGCCCATTTTATTAAAAACTAAGACCCCTACCTGTCAGACTGTTGATCTGTATGTTTTTACTATTTTAATAATGGATATCTGCCTCTAAAATGGAGACAATACTTTGCTAATTTCCAAAACAGACAAATCACCAGATATGTTTGAATCATACAAGCCAAACAGTCTAATCAGTGTTGAGTCTTAATTAACCTCTAAGCAGTTAACAAAAAGGGTTTTTGTTTTAGTTCCTACCAAAAAGACTTTATTCCAAATAGTTTGATTTAAAGTTGTTCAACAATTAATAAACATTTTAAAATATTAAAAGGTACATAGTCATGTTTTTTTATATGAACTCATTACCATTGCTTCTAACATTTTCATGGCAAACTATGTCATCCTATTGGCGTAGTATTTATTTTTTTATTTTGACTTTTTTTTTAATTTGCTCCTAATAGGAAGTTCTACCAAAAGATGATCCAGTCAAGCCTTTCATGAATATGGATGTGCACACTCAAAATTGGCTGGAAACTGTTTAGAAACTTACAGATGAGTGGTATCGGTATGTGTAAAATAATAACCTGGTTTTTGTCATATTGCAATTTTGATTTAACAGCAAGACAGAACAGCTTTAAAGCTACAGTGTGTAATAATTACAGGGATACAGTCAGAAATGTAATATATTATACATAACTATGTTATTTTATCATCATCTACTAGCTCAGCCTCTTAATCCTAATATTTATGCTGCCTTAGAATTCGCTATTTATAATTACATAGGAGTGGGTCTCACAGCCATGGAGGCAGACATCTTTGCGCTACGCAGCGCAGAGCCAACAAACTAGTGATTGCGAGATCGCCAAAATGTCACAAATCCATGTAGAAAATAACGGTATATTTATTATCTTTAAGTCTGCATGAAAAAATCTATACCATATACAGACTAATAAAATACTATCTTTAAAATTATCTATGTAAACAAACCTCATCACTTGAGAAGGTAGGTGATGCGGACGTCGTGGAAGACATTTTGTCCCGTAACGCTCGCC
>JAGKQL010005137.1:0-12255 GCA_018398635.1 Cyprinodon brontotheroides
TGGTGCTGACACCAGAAAACCATTCTATGACATCTTACCTTTACAGAGGTACCAAAAGTTTCTTTAAATCTAATAGCTTTGAGGCTAAAAGTTATTCATTTTGCGTGTGTTTTTGTCAGGGTAAGGGTCATAACACCTTAGGGTGTAAGAGGTTAGTAAAGTGAGTTTTTCGTGTTTGTTTTGTGTGTTGTGTGATATTAACATTTGAGTTAAACGTTGGAGTTATTTAGAGTATTGTTACCGCTTTGCACTCATTTTGTTTTGTTACTTATATTGTATTTGCTTATTATTTAAATCGAGGAAAAGTTCCCCCCCACTATGTGGGGTGTATTAACATTGTACCGCGCTGTTATACCTTAAATCCATGCTGGTTTTGTAAATTTATTAACAAAGTTTTAACCGGACCTATCTGACTGTTTCTGTCGACATATCCTTCAGCGCAGAGTCTATCTAACTGATGCATAAAGTGAATCCCCCAGCCTCTACTGTAGCATCTATTGTATGCGCCTTATAATGCGGTGTGCCTTATTTATGGAGAAAGTTTTAAAATAGGTAATTCATTGAAGGTGCGCCTTATAGTGCGGAAAATACGGTAATTGCATTTCAAAATACAGTCTTTGAGAATACCTGGAATGTTTCATGGTCGGAAGGAAATATTACAAAGTAAACCTCCAACTTCTGTTGACTTTCTTTGGCAAAATCAGAGACAGCATTGAACATTATTGAAGCAGAGTCTTCTTTACTAAATCTAAGGGCTCCAGTGCCAATAGCAGGGAAGCTGATTGAGGTGTAAGGCTGTGCAGCCGCCGTGATTAAGCACTCCAATACTGAATTGTAAAGAATCTGTAATAAACCAAAAAAAAAATGGACAAATATGTGTTGAATAAAGCAACAAGCAATGTAATATTTTTTATGTATATATTTGCAAAATTATTTTATACCCATCGTCCGAAAAGAGAAATGTACCTTCTCTGCTGCTGGATGAAGTCCTTTTTCAGCACAAAAAGTGTGAAACACCTCTTTGCATTGCAGTCTGTAAGACTGTGTACGGATTATAAGGCCCTTCTTCTTGTCAACTTTCACAATTTCCTTTTGGATTTCAAAACCTGCTTTTTTCAATATAGCGCTGGAAATTCTACCAACACGCAGGTTTCGGTCTACTGATGCAGTGTTAACAATGACATCTGTCTGGAAGAGAAAAAAAAACACCCAAAAAGGTCAATGGTTTAAATTCAGATCAACATACTTTGAGGCGCGGCCATCTTGGGGATGGAGGCAGTGGGCTTAAGGACTCAGGATTATCCTCTGAGAATTATCCTTTCACTTATACAGCAGTTTTACACTGATGAGCTGAATTATTACCAGCAAAAGCAAAATAAAAATGTTTCATTCTTATTTTTTAAGCCACTTAATTTCAGGGTGAGGTAAAGAAAGAGGTTCTGATTTAACCACCTGTTGTCATGATCCTGATTGTCCATTCCATTCACCTGTGTAACTCTCTTCTCATCACTGCTTATCTGATACACCTGTTTCCAGCTCCTATATATAACATTTTCAAACCTCCACCTCTGAGATGTTTCAATTGCCAAAAATTCGGACACATAGCAGCAAATTGTAAAGGAAAAACAGTGATGTGGAAAACTGGAAAAACGATCTAGAAATAAGTAAAAATGTCTTAAACTAAGTGTATTTCCCCTTAATTTGAGTAGGTAAATTGGTCGATGTTTTGCCAATTGAATGAGTATTTTTACTCTGATAAATAAGATAAGTAGATAATATGTACTGAAATTAAAACAATGCTATTCTGTTTTCTTATTCTAAGTGTAAATTGCCTTGTTCCATTTGGCAGCATGCTCCTTTACTACCTTAATCCAAGGGCAAATGCACTTATTTTAAGAAGTTTGAATCGTCTATATTTAGATTTTTTCCAGTGAAGGTGTGCAGGAGAGCATACGGAAAATTTGGAAAAGAAGCTAAGATAAAATGCTGTAACTGTGGTGGAGAACTTACTGCTGCATATCGCGGCTGTGAAGCAAGCAAGAGGTCTGAGGAAATTAAAAAATTGAAATTTGAGCTTGGAATAACTTTACGCTGAAGCTGCAAGAAGGATCCTATCTCAGTTAGAAAAACCCAAACCTACAGTTTAACACATGGCAAATTCAAAACCTCTGGAGAAATGTCCCAAAATTGAAGAAAATTCACTAATTGTTAAAAAGAAAGACGACAGACGAAAAGAAAAAAAAACGAAAAAATCAAAATAATAGTGAAAGCTGCAGAAAAATATCTGGAAGTTAAAGACTTAAACTGGGAAATGGTTGAAAGCATGATGGGAGAACCAATATGACCATCAGAAACTGGCAGAGTGTGATGACTTAAAGATAAATTAAGGTTATGAGGGCAAATGTCATTAGGTATTTATTATGTTGGGTTAAGTTAAACAGTTTTTTTTTTTTTCTGTGGTGAATCGGTTCCTGCTTACTTGGCTGCAATGCACTTTCAACGTAACTGTTTGCCGCAACCGGCCATAAAACCTCACAAGAAAGAAGAAGATCCTATATATACCGTTTGTTTTCTAGCTACCAGCGCCAGATTATTCAAGCTGTTCGGTGTGAGTAACTCTACTGTTCAGAGTATTGTTCTGTGACCTGTGGATTCCATGTTTTTGCTTTGCCCTCTGTCTGCTCTGTTAATCCGATCTGTTCTGGAATGATTCCCTGGATTCTACTGGCTTACTGGACCTGGACTGTTCTTCTGACCTCGATTTGGATTCTGTACCTCATTGGGTCTAAACTTCTGGTCTGTGAACTTGGTTCTGCTTTAATGGGTGGCTCTTGGATTTTCCCTTTCAGGACACTATTGCTCCTCTGGGCGCTGGCTGGCACTTAGCTCCGCTCATCAACCGACCTCCAGTGGCGCCAGCAGCAAGCAGAGTGAAATTCCTGACTCATCTCCTTCCTCTGGGATAAGAAGATCCGGTTTATCCGGTCCAGCTGATGAGCTGTCGCATGCTGATTGTTTAATAAAGACTTGTTTGAACTAATCCGGAGCTGTCTGCTTTTGAATATTGGGTCCAAGGCTTCAAGTCCCCTGACACTTGTTTGGCGCCTCCCCAGGTTAAAAAGGGGTTACTGCATCAAATATTTCCTATTTGCTTGATATGATTTTGATCAAGTAGTAGAACTTAATGTTTGACATTGCCCTTGTCAGTCATTCACATGAGCTAAAGCATTAGGAAACAAAACATACATTTTGAAGAGTAAACAATATATATCTATATAAAATTGAAATTGATCAAAATGGGAGATAAATGAGCATGTTTTTCTTTTTGAAATGATTTGGCATTAAGTTTGTGTCAATGATTTATAAGATGTCAAATGTTATCCTCAACGTGTTCCCAGTAGGCTTTCATTGAAGTTTCTAGCTTCAGCACAGCTGGTTCTGATAATTGCAGTTCAGCAAAAAAGGCTGTTAATTATCTATCAATGGTATGAGCTGTGCTGAAGCAGAGAAACCTCCAAAACATGGGACATTGACTTTTGGACATACCTGGATAGTGACGGGTCCCTATGAGAACCACCATTTTTACAGAAGAATCAGACATGGAATCTCCACCCCCAATATGTTCCTTGGTCCTTTTGGGCAATGCCCCCATCAGTGCTCCCTGGTATCTATAAAAGCCTCCCCTCTGTCCCACTCTTTACTGAAATGGACTTCAAAGGAAATAGAAACTTTTCCACATTCTGCTGGATTTCAAAACTTTTCAAGACAGACCGCTACACAAGATCCTTTATGCCTCCTACAGCTATTAGCACCTAAACACGTCATTGAAAAACTGCATCATTTAATTTCAGTTTTGGATTAATAAAGTATTTTTGAATGGTTGCTGAATTTAGTACACAATTAATTTTGAAATCTATATATTTTAATTTATTTTTTAAAGTTTTTCTATTTGAGTTGATCTTTACCTTTTGCTCTTCAATGCTACCCATCTTCAGCGTCAGAACGACATCTCCAATCCTGACTGAAGGATGTGGGATTCTGGGGGCACTTTTGGGAATTCTGGTTGCAGCCTGGCTATAGGATTGATGCTGGTAAAGACTGAATATAAGATGGGATGCTTTCTCCATTGCCTCCACTGTCAGATCATCATGGTTCACAAAGAAGATCTCTTGCGGAACATGTCTACCAGTGGGCAGGTATTGATAGTACTGTTTGACAGTAGACACTATGGTGTGGGCACATTCTGGCAGTGGGTAGTTGAACGATCCAGAGCTTATGGCAGGAATGGCAACATTCGCCAGATGTTGTTCTTCAACTTTGTCAAGAATGCTCCAAATAATTTTCTTCAATACTGGTTCTGCCTGTAACACATCATTCTTTGTAGGTTTGAATGGCAGCTTTGGACCCACAGCATGAATGATCTTTTTGCAAGGTAGTAGCCCTGCATCCAAAACAACTGCCTCCCCTGTTTTTAATTTCCCATGTTTCTTGACATAATCCTCACATTCCTTTTGTATTTGCAGACCCCTGGCAGTGGACAGAGCTTGAGCAAGGCCTCCATGGTGCTTCAACTCATCATTAGCTTCATTCACCACAGCATCAACAGCAAAGTAGGTGAGATCAGCCTTCCATACAGACACCTTTACACCCGAAGGCATCATGAATTCAAGTCTCTTCTGTGGAGGAATGGTTGGAGGTCGTCTCTGGTAAGGAGTGCTGCTCTCCTTCTCCCGCTGCACACCCCCAATGGTGGCAACACATCCAAATTTAGTTTTAAGGATGTTGCACAGATTGGTTTCACATTGTTTCACTATTGTAAGTGACTCTACATGGAGAGGAATGTCCAACTTACTGGCCATAGTTTTCTAATAAACCTGTAGAAAGATCAGACGATGCTGCATTAGATCACAAGGACACGGTGTTAGGTTTATTCAATTATGATTTTAAAATTAATGTGTGCTTATGAAACATTTTTGCAAGGGGATGCTCCACTCCTGTCTCATGATTCAGACAGGAGACCATCCTGCCTTGTCATTCTGATGGAGCATTCTGTCCTCATGAACTGATCAATTGTTCTGTCAGAACAATACTCTGTTTGTAACCATGCGTCATGTTCTGTTAATAAAATGCTCTGCGGAGGAGGTTCAGTGGGAGACAGTGTATTTGAGTCTGGAGTTCAACTGTCTCTCCTTTCTGCAGAAATTGTATCCATAATTGTGTATTTCAGTTCTTCTTTTGCAAAAACCTACATTTTATGAACACGACACACGGTTCAATAGAACTGCTGATGGTGTGAGGAATGATTATTAACCTTGCTTGCAAACTGAATTACAGCAGTACCAAGCAAAACTGTGGCAGCGAATGTTATGGTATAAAGCAGGTCAAATAGCTTTGATGAAAGTATGAAACACAGAGCCAAGAACTGAACCAAAATAACGCAGTGCAGTGTGACATACACGTACTATCTTCTGCTATCCTTGGTCATTCTATTCTATTTTATTTATTCCAGCAAAAAGAGGCAAAGACAAANACTCAAAGCTGTAATTCTTATGTCAAACCCAAGACACTGAAGTTATGGAAGTGGTTTAAAACCTGCATGGCCAGTTTCTGAGTCACAACTACAAGTTATCCAAACAAACTATTGTATATTTAATCTAAAGTTTAGTGTCCAAAGTTCAAAATGCTTGTAGTAGATAAACTTCATAATTTCTATAAAGCTGTAATGAGCATAAAAGTGTTGTTTCACAACAAAGCAAGAGTACCCGATCTCTAAGTTACAGCCTATGGATAAAAATGTTAAGTTTTGTATTGTTTATTTTATGTTGTTTTGTTGTTTCAAGTAAAACCATAGGTTCTAGGAAGCATGAATAGCGAAATGTGTTAATACAGATCATTCACATGTGGGAGGAATAGATTAAGAAAGCATGAGCAATACTATATTCACATGGTGTGCCAATAAATACAACTATCATGCATTCCTTCAAAAAGTGTTAGCAAAAATAAATAATTGTTATATCCATAAAATACCACCTAGAGCTGGCTAATTCAGCAATGATTCTCAGTCTACAATTAATTGCTTTGACCCATGACCAGATCTTACTTAGTTACAATACAACAGAGATGAAAAATTATAATGGAATTTTGAGTCGGGGTAACTTTATAAACTTTTAAATTGTCCTGCATATTGTTCAGAACTGACTAACATATTGTAGTATAGTGATTCAAAATAAACCCATATGTTCACTGATCTTCTCTTGTGATTTGTGTGATTTATAAATTTAAAGATGTTATTGAAAATTCACAAAGATCCTCAGAGATCCTCAAAATTCAGGTACCCATGTCCTTGTCATATTGCTAATATCTTTCAGCAGGTTTAGCTTTTAATATCTTCAACACCGCCAATTAGTCCATTTAATGAGAGTGCCTGGGTTTGCCTTTCTCCTGCATCTCTGGACTAGTTTAACTCCTACCTGTAGGACAGGACCTTTTTGTGTCAGCCGTTTACTTAACATCAGACAGTACAAAAATCACATGAGAAAATCTCCAAGGGTCTATTTTATTAAATCCATTTGATTAAATACAGTATCTACATGCTTCCCTTAACTGAGATCTTAATAAAAAATATAAGTTACAAGAATTATGGCAACTACACATAGCTACATTACATTGTCACCAGGTGAATATTGTGTTTGCGCAAGAATTGAGTCACTCCTACTTCTCACTTCCTCTTGAGCTCTGACTCTGAAACCAACCTGGGTTCACAGACTTTGCACCTTCCGAGTATTAGCCTATGAGTTCATGTAAAGTCCTTCTGGTTGGGCTGACAGAATTTTCTGACCTTTGCTAATTGTCTCCTTCCCAAAGCCACACCCAGTAACTGAGTCATAATCTAGCAGCCAGGGTACTGCTTTCATCTGTTGTTTTGATTAATGACACTTTTCTGCCCTTGCATTAGTTGTATCTAAGCGGCTGGCACAAAGGATGTTATTTTAAAAGGTTTGGCTACAAGTAACCAGCTAAGACCTCCAGGTATACTTAAAAACCATGCCCATATATTTATTTTACACCACTGAAGAACATACCGTTACAAATGTGCCTCAAAAATCCCTCATCCACACTCCTATATAAATAGATTGTAAATTAATCCAACACTATTTATGCAAATACAGCACAGTAATTTGATATAACTTGTATAACTTTGGTTACCAAGAACTTTAAATATAATCATTGGCACATGTTAAATATGTATCACCTAACGGCTGGCTTACACATGTTTTTCTTTCATGTGACAACAATTGGGTTTATTTATATAGAATTAATTCACAACACATGTCATCTAAAAGCACTTTAAAAAAACAATTCTTTCACATCATCCAGAGAAACTGGAAAAAAGTTTTCAGTCTAAGGAAAACCAACTAATTGCATCCATAATGCTCCCCCTGAATGAGCATGTGGTGACATACGGTGAACTGTAAGGTGCCTTGAGATGACATATGTTGTGAATTGGCGCTATATAAATAAACTGAAATGAATTGAATTAAAAGTAGATTTTCACTTGCATTATGCCATTCACTCTACAGCAATCCCTGTGCAAACAGATAAACAGCTGAGGAAAGAAGAAAAATGTATTTATTGAATGTATGTAGTTATGTAGTTGTGTAGAACACAAACAAAAAATATGTATTATTTAGCTCTACATGTATGAATTGGTTTGTGTCATCTTAGCAAATAAGCATAATCCAATTTAAACATTTAAGTATAAATTTGACAAAGTCAGAAAAAAGTTTGAGAGGTGCAAATATTTCAGAAAGTACCTTAGAAAAGTTATTGCTAATGTACTATAAATTCATACACCCAAACTAAACATACATTTTAAATAAACCTTAAGAATCAATTCTATGCTGTTATAAATACACAACATAGATCACTGATGTTGCTTGACTTTCAAGTCTGTCCAAAACAAACACCCTTGTCCTGCATATCTGTATAATTTGTAACTTCAGTATTGCACATGTCAGTCTTAGACAGTACCTGTCTGAAATGTCTGCTGCAGTATAAAAAGCAAGAGATCATTGCTGTGAAAAAAATCAGTAATATATAGATATACAGTAAACCTATGATGATTATTACTCAACTATCAGTGGTCCCGGGGGTTTTCGGCACACCTTTTATTAATATTTTGGCTAGCTTTTAAGTTAGACACACAGGAAATAGGCAGAAGCCTGTTTAAGTCGATTAAAACAGTCTTAGTCATCAAACAAAACCTAAAAGGAGAGACTGGAAAAATTATGAAGGCCATACTTGAAGTTCTAGATCTTTCTGTATTCTGACAGATAACCAAAAAATGCCTCATAAAATATTCCACGTAGGCATGTCAAACCAACACATGAACAAGTCCACCCACATAAACATGGCAAGGACGGTTGCATCACTGTTATTCCAATTAGCTGTTTTCACACTTGGCTAGTTAGTCTTGTATGCCTGTAAAAAGTTCCATCTGTTTATGTATCACAACTTTGTGTTTTTATCCAGCTTTCACAGGTCATTTAATTTGCCAGAAGGGAGTCAAGCTTCCACAGACACCCCAAAACAAATCCATTGTCATTGTGTCATTGCTGAAAACTCTTGTGACAGAGGTTGTGTGGTTATAAAGGTAAGAGATGCAGCTGTTCACAGTCACAACTATGACATTTAAGCACTCTGCTGTCTGAGTCTGACACAGCTGTTGTGGATGGGAATGTCTCCATGGTCTGACATGATATGATTATTTTTAGAATGAGGACATTTGATGGCTTGAAGAGGATTAAAGTGCTAACTTGTTTTTTTATTTCTAATTTTTTCCCGATTAGATTAGATTAGATTAGATTCAACTTTAATGTCATTGCACAGGTGCAGGTACAAGGCAACGGCAAAATGCAGTTTAGGCCTAACCAGAAGTGTAATAAGCAGCAAGTGAGAGATGCCATAATGGTTCTATAAATACAGGACAATGGTTCTAACTGAATAAGTATAGAGATGAATACCATTATAAATAGAATCTTACTAATAGATGAATATAATATATAGATAACTAGTGTTATGAACTAAATTTACAGCTGGATATGTACCGAATATAATATACAGGAGGATATTACTATATTACTACTTTTCCAACATGGGTGTCGAGTTGCTGATCTTGCAGTAAGACAGACAGACTAGCCTCGCGGAGAGACCATGATCTCGCGAGATTTCACCGCTAATCAGTCTGGAGACTCTCCATTGAAGGAAAATTGGAGCCGCCTTCACCAAACGAACGGCCCAATCAGCGCTGAGCCGGAGGCGAAGCGTGGTTGGTGTGTGACGCTAAACGAGAAGAGCGACAGTTCAGTCTAAAGAACATGGCGTTTCAGCCAATGAAACTAGCATTAGTCGCGTGGCTATCGAAAGCAAGTTTTATCGGAATTACAGAGTATTTTCAAGTCACTGAAAGAAGAGCAAAAACACTGCTCTGGAGGCTTTTCTAAGAGGAAAGATGTTTTTGCTCTTCTCCCCGACTGGTTTCCCGGCAAGAGTAGGCCTGGCTTGTGGTTGTGCTTTCGCTGTCGCTGTTAGCAGTACGCCATATGCTTCCTTGATCTGATTGGTTTATTTGGCCCGTCTCTATCACCAACATAGGCCAATCAGCCAACCAGTATTTTCGCCTTCCCAAAATTACTTCAACGGAAGGTTTCCAGATGGATATCGCGGAGCAAATCCATCTGACAGAATCAGGTTACAGACAGACAGCTTCATGCCAAGTTTGAGAATAACAGCGCAGTTCAGTTTCTTCAAGCTTGTTCTCAAACTGCAACATAGGTGATTATCACAGAAGTGAAAATCATCTGCCTTAATTAAATGCCATATTCACAACTAGACTGACACGACTAAAGCAGTCCCACACACAAGAGTGCAGTGAACACACATTCCATATGAATATAACAGTTATGTATGATCCAGATCATAGTTTGAATCTGCCAGTTATGGTGTTTTACAGCACCTTCTTTTTTATTTTTTATTTTTTTATTTTAAGATGTATTTGTAGAGCAAGTGAGGGCTGCTAAGTGGCACAGTGGGTAGCCCAGGGTCTTTCTGCATGGAGTTTGCATGTTCTCCCTCAGCATGTGTGGGTTCTCTCCAGGTACTCCAGCTTCCTCCCACAGTCCAAAAACATGACCGTTAGGTTAATTGGCTTCTCTAGGTGAAAGTCCCCCTTAGGTGTGTGTGTGCATGGAATGGTTGTTCGTCTCTGTGTTGCACCCCTGCGTTTCAGAAAATGGACTGGCGACCTGTCTTTAATGCTAGGGGTGCAAAAGCGCTTTTACACCCCTATTCACCCCTCACCTGCAGACAGCTGGGAGATAGCTGCCCCTGGGGCTCACTCGACTGCTTGGTACCCTCGCGACATGATCCCACTTAGACAATGCGTGAAGCGTCAGAAAATGGATGGATAAAAATTGGCCTGTATAATATTTTTGTCACATTTGCAGGCCTTAAACTAAAGAAAGTAATGTATTTTAGAAAGGATTTAGTCATAGAATGTGAATGCGGTAAAGAAAGATAAAAGTAGTTATTTTAGTGTCCAGTTTATTTCTATGTACTGTTCTTCTAAATTGGTGTAATGCAGGCTGGCTTTTTTCTCAGAAACTGATATTTCTGATAAGGAAATCTTGTTCTTTCAGTACTTGATAAGCGTCTTCATTCTAATGCTTATTTTTTCTCTAACAGTTTACAGGTAATGAAAAGTAAAGTGTAGTAATAACCTTGAAGCGGGTCAAATTACTAAAAGTATTAATGGTACAGTATGAGTTTGAGTGTAAATACAACAATTCTTCCAAAACCCATTTCATTAAATGTATAGTCATGGAAATAGTTGTACTACCTTACAAAAGTATTGTCTATCACTATTTCGTCTTTTAACATTAAAACGACCAACCTTTATGTATTATTTGGAATTTTTATCCTGGACAACTCAAATCACTTTGTACTTTATAAACAAAGCATAGTTTATTCAAGCTAGTGAGAGAACCATAGCAGCCTGCATTACACCAAGCTCTAAAGCAGGGATAGGCAACTCCAATCTTCATGGGCCAAGGTCTTGCAACTACTGCTGGAATTGGGTCAAGCAGGCAAGTTGAAATACAGTATGTGATTACAAAAAATTGTGTAATTACAATCTGTTAGTTTAAACATAATTTAACACTGAAATAAAATGAGGTTTTTATGCATCCATGTTATACATTCACTTTTTAAATAAATAAAAAATATGTAAAACCTTCTAAAAGTTTTTTTTTTAAGGGGAGAACCACAATCATTCAGTTTGGTATATAGAACATTTTCTGATTCACATATTTTATAAAACACCTAAACTGACCGTTTGTTATTTATTTTTTTATTTTTTATGACTTAATAAGAAAAGCGTGTCTTAAAGTAGCTAGCAGGAGCAGCCCTAAATGACACAGCTCAAATTACCCGGTTGGGATCGGATTAGCCAGCTGAGAGTCAGACTGACGCGAATCTGAATCTGATGGAGGGAAGACAAACAACACATCCCAGTCCGCTCCCTCTGTTAGACCTTGCATGTGACCTGAATGATATGCAGCAGGGTCAGACCTGCCCTGGGCCAGTGCATGCTATGGAGTGCACTGTGTTTAGTGGTTCAGTCTAGCGTTCCTGTTCAGTACATTTTCCTGGAAAATCTATTCTGTGTTGCCATTATATGGACTGACTGCATCATGTAGCAGTAATGCCTTAAAGTAAATATTCAGGTAAATAGAGTATTATAGAGTATCGATCAGTCATCATAAACTTTGTGGACTGGTGTTAGAAGATGTGGCTGAGAGGAGAGTGCTGTCCAAGCTTGCATCCATTGATAACACCTGTCACCACCTGCTGCAGACTGTAAAGATGAGCAGCTCCTTTAGTGAAAGACTTTGACACCCTGTTTGTAAGAAGGAGCGCTTACTGCAGGTCGTTCATCCCTGCTGCCACCAGACTGTACAATGTGACACTGCAAAGGCAATAACTGGAGTTAATGTATAATGTGCAATTACTATTTATTAGCCTCTGCAATAACCTGTTTCTTTATATTTAATATCCAGTGCAATAGTTATATACATAGATACCCATCTGTTTTAAATACCCATGAAAATACCCTGTGCAATAACCCTGTATAATAACCCTGCCTTAAAACCACACACACACACACACACATATATATATATATATATATATACATAT
>JAGKQL010005138.1:0-12543 GCA_018398635.1 Cyprinodon brontotheroides
GGGGGGAAAAGTCGGAATTCTGGGATTAAAGTCAGAATTCTGGGGGAAAAAGTCAGAATTCTGGGGGAAAAAGTCGGAATTCTGGGGAAAAAGTCGGAATTCTGGGGAAAAAGTCGGAATTCTGGGGAAAAAGTCGGAATTCTGGGGAAAAAGTTGGAATTCTGGGGAAAAAGTCGGAATTCTGGGGGAAAAAGTCAGAATTCTGGGGGAAAAAGTCGGAATTCTGGGGAAAAAGTCAGAATTCTGAGAAAAAAGTCAGAATTCGGAGATTAAAGTCAGAATTTTGCGAAAAATGTCAGAATTCTGCGATACTTCCCATACTAAACTGAAATAAAATGTTTAAATCAGTAAACTTTTTTTTTTTTTTTTTCCAGTGGCCCTAATCCTCTTCTGTAGCTTCCTGAGCTTAGCTGGCATCATTAATGTTACCTTTCAGGCCAGTTTCCATTAAAAACATTTCTGATCTGCTGCTGAACTAAACATGAGATGTGTTTCAAGGTCTAAACAAAAACCTGAAAGTTTCCTGGTTTAATAACAGATTTTGTTTAATTGGGAGAGAAGAACATCTCTGATGTTTTCTCACGCAGGCCACGGGGACAGCAACAGCCGCAACATCCCCACTCTGGTCAAAGACATCAGCAACGTTGGAGAGGTGTCCTGTGGAAGCTCCCACACCATCGCCCTGTCTAAAGATGGACGCACCGTTTGGTCCTTTGGAGGAGGCGACAATGGTGGGTTGATTCCTGATCAATGGAGACCTCCCTGGAAATGACCCAGTCTTCTGAGGGTTCTGTGATCTGATGTAGTCTGTGGTGTTATGCATCACTGCTGTGTCCTCCTGCAGGAAAACTGGGACATGGAGATACCAACAGAGTCTACAAGCCCAAAGTGGTGGAGGCCCTGCAGGGGATGTTCATCAGGAAAGTTTGTGCAGGAAGTCAGTCGTCTCTGGCGCTCACCTCCACCGGACAGGTAGGACATCTAGGAAGCTCCTCCCACTGTCAGATCCTGGATCCTAGAAGAATAGGAGCACTTTATTTTATGTAGGATTTTTCTCATTCTTTTTCTTTTTTTTTTGCTGGCTTCAGAAGCTGAGCAGCTAATTAGCTTCAGAAGCTGAGCAGCTAATTAGCTTCAGAAGCTGAGCAGCTAATTAGCTTCAGAAGCTGAGCAGCTAATTAGCTTCAGAAGCTGAGCAGCTAATTAGCTTCAGAAGCTGAGCAGCTAATTAGCTTCAGAAGCTGAGCAGCTAATTGGCTGCAGAAGCTGAGCGGCTAATTAGCTGCAGAAGCTGAGCAGCTAATTAGCTGCAGAAGCTGAGCAGCTAATTAGCTTCAGAAGCTGAGCAGCTAATTAGCTTCAGAAGCTGAGCAGCTAATTAGCTTCAGAAGCTGAGCAGCTAATTAGCTTCAGAAGCTGAGCAGCTAATTAGCTTCAGAAGCTGAGCAGCTAATTAGCTTCAGAAGCTGAGCAGCTAATTAGCTTCAGAAGCTGAGCAGCTAATTAGCTTCAGAAGCTGAGCAGCTAATTAGCTTCAGAAGCTGAGCAGCTAATTAGCTTCAGAAGCTGAGCAGCTAATTAGCTTCAGAAGCTGAGCAGCTAATTAGCTTCAGAAGCTGAGCAGCTAATTAGCTTCAGAAGCTGAGCAGCTAATTAGCTTCAGAAGCTGTTTTGTTGGCTTCAGAAGCTGAGCAGCTAATTAGCTTCAGAAGCTGAGCAGCTAATTAGCTGCAAGAGCTGTCCGCAGCTAATTAGCTTCAGAAGCTGAGCAGCTAATTGGCTTCAGAAGCTGAGCAGCTATTGGCTTCAGAAGCTAGCTGAGCAAATTAGCTTCAGAAGCTGAGCAGCTAACTAGCTTCAGAAGCTGAGCAGCTAATTAGCTTCAGAAGCTGAGCAGCTAATTAGCTTCAGAAGCTGAGCAGCTAATTAGCTTCAGAAGCTGAGCAGCTAACTAGCTTCAGAAGCTGAGCAGCTAATTAGCTTCAGAAGCTGAGCAGCTAATTAGCTTCAGAAGCTGAGCAGCTATTGGCTTCAGAAGCTGAGCAGCTAATTAGCGCATAGCAGTTAATTAGCTTCAGAAGCTGAGCAGCTAATTAGCTTCAGAAGCTGAGCAGCTAATTAGCTTCAGAAGCTGAGCAGCTAATAGCTCATTTTCTGTCCCTAAACCTCTTGTTAGAAACTAGATTTTTGATCTGAGTTAAAGTGGGGAAAAAAGAAGTTTATTTTTTGGTCTGATTGGCTGAATTTGGTCTGTAATTCCAGGCAGGAAGGCTATAGAACTTATTCTTTCTAAGTGGCTCTGATCAGTTCCGCTTCCTGTGTCTCCAGGTCTACGCTTGGGGCTGCGGCGCCTGTCTGGGCTGCGGTTCCTCTGAAGCCACGTCCCTCAGGCCCAAAATGATAGAGGAGCTGGCTACGACCAGAGTGGTGGACATCTCCATCGGGGACAGCCACTGCCTGGCCCTCTCTCATGGTACCGCTCCTATCATTGCCTTTCTTTTCATCCAGTGGTGCTTTGTTACTGTTGACTCACGGTTCAGATGAGGATTTGCTGAGTGAGCAGGACTGTTGAAAGAAGGACGACGGAACAAAGGGCACACTGACATGAGCTTTATGTTACATTAGTTCTCTTCATTTCTTTGTCTTGTTTTTCCTTCTCGGGGTCTGATGTTGGGTCTATCTTCACCCAGACAACGAGGTCTATGCGTGGGGAAATAATTCCATGGGCCAGTGTGGCCAGGGCAACTCCACTGGCCCCATTACCAAACCCAAGAAGGTGGTCGGCCTGGACGGGGTGGCCATCCAGCAGATCTCTGCAGGGACGTCCCACAGCCTGGCCTGGACCGCTCTGCCCAGAGACAGGTGGGCCCTTTACAGCAGCAGGTGTCTGTATGGAGTTATGCTTTCTTCTGCTGGTATTGAAATGTTTTGATCCTGTTTATCAGAGTCTATCTTGTTTCCTAAACCTCAAAGCAGACGTCTTTAAGTTTTCCCTCGTATCTCTCCTGCTGGGAGACAACAACACAAGAGGTGCAACCATGAAATAGCTGTGGGTCTAGATACGGCCGAGGCGGTGAGGAAGTGGGGGCAAGTTTTTGTGACAATGAAGGGACATGAGAAGCGGGGATCCAGGTGGAAAAGGGGTCCCAGGGTTCTTGCAAACCTCGCTCTTCTAGCTGGTCCATCTTCATGTTGTTTTCCGCAATGGCTGTCATACAAACAAAACAAGCCGATAAGGTACCAAACAGGAAATACGCATAGAGTAGAGCAGATGTAGATTTGGTGTCTGCGGAAGGCACTCGGGCAAAACTGCGTTAATTGCGACACAAGCAGACGACCTGATTTCTGAGTTTAAATCAGCCTTAAGAGTCACAAGCTCATCAATTCATGAACAGACCCTCAGTCCAAGTCACTAAAGTCCATGTTGGAGCAGAGAATAAACTCAGTTAAAGGAATAGAGTACACCCAAAACATGATTAGCCTTCATCATTTTTCTACTCACCCCCATGCTGAACAACACTCTGGGTACTTTTTTGATATCTCAAATGCATCTGGAGATCTGGGAAGCTTGCTTGCTGTCTGCTGACATTCAAACAATGGAGGTCTATGGCCCGAGGCAGAAAGGGTCCATAAAAAGTCCACAAAAAATGTCAATATTCCTCCCATACTGCTCATCCAATGTATTCCAAGTGTCCTGAGTGGGTGGCGTCCATAATTTACTCGAAAAGAAGTCATTTAGAATGGTTTTAGAGCATAAACAGTAGTGTATAGGATTTCCTGAAAGCGTGTTCACGGCGCTCCGGAAACCGCGACAGACCAAACCAGATGAAAGTGCGCATTCAGCTGCGGCAAAGAACTCATGCTCTTCCTCAACACTGAAGTCCTCAGACATTTTCTTTCGTTGTTTCTTTCTTTGCACAGGTAAACAGCACATTTCTTCTTCTACGCTTGCATTATCGGCAGAGCAGACGCTGAATGCGCACTTTCATCGGTTTGGTCTGCTGGCTTCCAGTAGCGTCATGAACAGCACAAGAGGCGGCGCTTTCAGGAAATCCTATACACTACTGTTTATGCTCTAAAAACATTCTAAATGACTTCGTTTCGAGTAAATTCTGGATGCTACCCACTGAGGACACTTGGAATACATTGGACGAGCAGTATGGAAGAATATTGACACGTTTTTGTGGACTTTTATGGACCTTTCTGTCTCGTCACCATAGACCTCCATTATTTGAATGTCAGCAGACAGCAAGAAGCCTCCCAGATCTCCAGATGCATTTGAGATATCAAAAAAGTACTCCAGAGTGTTGTTCAGCATGGGGGTGAGTAGAAAATGAAGGCTAATCATGTTTTGGGTGTACTATTCCTTTAAGAAGAAGCTTTTATTATTTAAGTTTCAGTTAAACGTAGGGATTTTCTTTCCTTCCTTTGGTTTCATGGCAGGAAATTATCTTTTAATCCTAAATGTCTGGGCAGGTTGATAATTTAGCTTCTAAATAAAATGTGATACACTGAAATACTTTATTGGCATGTCACATGTTTTTATCACATTTGAGCAGATTTATATGATTTGATTGAACTTTCTTTTTCTCCATAAAACTTTTTTTTTTTTTTTGGGGGGGGGGGGACAAGAGTCAGAAATACAAAGGTAAAGCTGTTTGTCCAAAATCATGTCTTTGGGACATGAATCAGCAGGATGCCGTCGATGGTCCCTGGTTCTCTGAGGAAGGTCCACCAATTAGATGACATCATAGATCTTTGTTCCTGATGTTCTCAGATCTTCTGAGTGATTGATTGATTGATTCTACAGGCAGGTGGTTGCCTGGCATCGGCCGTACTGCGTGGACCTGGAGGAAAGCACCTTCTCTCATCTGCGCTCCTTCTTGGAGCGGTACTGTGACGGCATCAACAGCGACGTTCCCCCGCTGCCCTTCCCCTCGTCCAGGTGAGGGCGCTCACACATGAGGCATTACTTCAGGCGCTGCAAGGCAGATGCAGATTAAATGTTTCTACGTGTTCACAGGGAGCATCATAACTTCCTCAAACTGTGCCTTCGGCTTTTATCCAATCACCTGGCTCTGGCTCTGGCTGGGGGCGTGGCCACGAGTATCTTGGGTCGGCAGGCCAGGCCGCTGAGGAACCTTCTCTTTAGGCTGATGGACGCCTCAGTGCCGGATGAGATCCAAGAGGTACGCTGTGGCGAAGAGGCGATCAGAACCGGTCCATTGTTCTGGTTCTGAGTCATCATGGTCTCAGAACCAGGCTTGGAATCTGGTTCTTTAACCGACAGCAAATCCAGAAACAATAACAGGATGACTTTATGATGAGGATCATTCAGTCGTGATCTGATGAATCTAGATCTTTAAATGGAGCCAAGCTCTGACCGCGTGTTTCTCCCACCAGGCCGTCATCGAGACGCTGTCTGTGGGGGCCACCATGCTGCTGCCCCCGCTGAGAGAGAGGATGGAGCTGCTTCACTCCCTGCTGCCTCAAGGCCCCGACAGATGGGAGAGTCTCTCTAAAGGACAGGTACGACCGTCTCCTCTGCTGCATCCACACCCGACCCACCATCCGGCTCCTTAGCCGCTGCTGTTTCCACAGAAATGAAGGAGAACTGCTCTGCTGGTGAACGGAGCAGATTGTCTGAAATGTCTGCTTTTAGATTTTAGATTGACATCATCAAAAAGACACTAAACAAAGTTTCGAGGTAGAAAAAACATCCCACTTTGCTTTATTTAAAAAACTTGAGTTAGACACCGAAGCAGAAATCCTAAGATAAAGAAAATTCCAATTACTCTGACCATGATGGTGGTCAAGACAAAGCCTGTGTTTGGGAATCGCTCTGAGCAACACTGCCCTACCTTCGAAGGCTGTCTGTTGGCTGTCATCCAGAGTAGGAATACCTTCATAGGAGAGAGCCGAAAGTAGACGACGTAGAAAGCGAAACTACTCTCAACGTGACGGGATGTGACTTCACTTAATCTGACCCTGGAGGCGTCCAGGTCCATGCCACAACCTTTAAAGGGGGGCAGTGGGTGCCTGTCAGGTCTAAGCACCTAAAACATACATACATACATACAGGGAAAGGAAGAAGGCACAGAGACAATTAATTTAGTTTACTCTCGAGGAGAGTAGGAAGGAGACTGCAGAGTTTACAAATCTCCAACCCACTCTGCGGTCCCAATGTTCTCCTTCGCTATTTAATTGGAATCAGTGGTCCCTTGTTACAAGCTGAGACTGCTCTAGTGACTAGAGACAACATGAGGAATTCAGACTTGCAGTCTCAGTAAATATCCCATAAATATCAGGGTTCAGTACAAATTTAAGCTGTTGAACCTGTTCACCAAAGTTCAGCAGGTAGAGTGCTGCTCGTAGATCAACCACAGCCTCTCCAAAAGCAAATCTACATACTTCATAAAAGATGGCTATAAACACATGCACATAGCACACAGCTTTATGCATGATAACACTACACAGATACATTTATATAAAATTATTCCAACAGTGCCTCCCATTGATAATATTAGGGGGAAACTAAACAAGCTCTGCTGCTGTTTTTATAGCGTGACTCAATGTTTTCCCATAAGGTGTGCTGGTGAAGATTCTCAGTCATCCAGGTCATAGTCATTCCATAAAAAGTAAAAAAAAACAACAATCCACTGGACTTTGGTTCTAAGTTTGAAACTTTTTTAATTTAAAGTGAATTGAAAAAGCTTCCTGGATGGGAAGCGAAATGTCTTCACACAGGTAAAATGATTGATTGGCTTTATTAATCTCACAGATAGGGCTGGGTAAAAAAAATAGATTTTGAATCGATGAGATCCTTTACATTCACATTTGAGCAGGAAAGATGCACTCAAAATACTTCAAGCCAGACGGCTGCAAATATAGCTAATAGATTGATTGAAGACATTAACAAATGGTGGCTGACCAGCAAACACGCTGTAGTTGTTACAGACAACGCTGCTAATATGCTTTGTGCAGTGGAGATAATGCAGCTCATGCATGTCTGCTGTGTCACGTCTGCTTGCTCGAGTGAGGCTTCATTTTTTTCACTTTTCACAAACAAAGTTTGCACTTTTGAGACAGTTTTGTTCACATCTCAAGTTTAAACTGTCCGATTTACAAGTTTGCACTTTGTGTTTAATATGACAAGAAAAAATAAAATGCATGTGTGTTTTGAAACACAGTTGAACCACTTTCATTATTGTAAAAACAGATTGAATAGAAATTAATCGATTTAGAACGGTATGAATCGAAATCAAATTGATTCAGGACTTTGGCCAAAATACCCGGATGAGTACTCACAGATGAGAAAATTACTCATCACCTCAGCTCAAAAAAGGAGGTAAAATGTTTTTTGCAGCCATTACGCTCCCTGAATTTCAGCATATTGCCTCATTTCAGTGAGATCTTCATCACTTTCAGTAGTGAAAACACTGAAAGTGATCAAAGTGGCTGTGCTGAAATGAGCTGAATCCTGGAGGAGGAAGTATATCAAAAAACAAGATTCATTAGTTTTTTTATTAATTGAACTTTATTGATCTGACATTAGAGAAATTTACTTCTGTATTTACCCCATCCCCTTGGGGGAGCAGTGGACTGCCATCGTGCGGCGCCCGGGAAGCAGTGTGGGGTTAAGGGTCTTGCTCAGAGTGGCGCTCTGTGGCAGTGTGTTTCAAACTCACAACCTTAGGATTCCAAGCTCTATGCCACAGCCACTAGGCCGCCACACCCCCAGATCCGTCCTGATCTGGACGTTTCTTCATGCTGTGTTGATGTTTTCATCGTTATTTAACCAGAACCTCGGCTGAAATCCCTCAGTCACATTTGTAAAGAAGCAGTTTTTTCTTCAGAGGATGCAGCTGGACATCATCCTGACCAGCCTCCAGGACCACACCCACGTAGCCTCGCTGCTCGGCTACAGCTCCCCGGCAGATGGTCCTGATGCTCTGTCCTCCGGCCCCACCTTCGCAGGGTACCCCGACCCCAGCTACGGCACCACGGGGGCCCCCCCAGACACCCACCTGGCTGAGATCCTGATGAAGACGCTGCTCAGGAACCTGGGCTTTTACACCGTGAGTGGATCCTCAGTGATTGATTACTGATGAGACTTTTTCCTGGAACTAGATGAGGCAGATGGAGTCAGAACATAGAGGCAGTCGGCTCTAATCCTTGACCTGTTGCTTGATTTCCTGGCAGAGCAGCAGCCTTTCCTGCTTGTTTTAGCTGATGGATAATTCACTAGATAAGTCTTTTTTTCTTTAAATAAGTGCATTTCTTCTTGGATTGAGAAGGTAAAAGTGGCATTTTGCCAATGGAACAAGACAATTTATATTAAAAATAAGAAAACGTAATTCATTGTCTTATTTCAAGTGCATTTTATCTAATTATCTTACTTTAAGAGTAAAAATACTCATTCCATTGGCAAAACTATCTCATTTTTCTACTCAAATAAAGGGTAAATACACTTAATTTAAGATATTTCTACTTATTTGTAGATCGTTTTTCCAGTGGGAGGGTTTTATTCACCTTCTGTACGATTCTGGATCATTTTCTTTCACAGCTCTTCAAAGTTCTACTAAAGTCAGATGTTACCAGAATATGTTTGTTTTTTTCTGCAATTAATTGGATTTTAATTCATTTAAAAAAGACGAAGACTAAGAAAAAACAGGAGATTGGACTGGATGTTTATAGTGAATAACAAGCAAAGTGCCTGAGTAGAACCAGAACCCTTAAACAGAGTCCATGACAGAATAAAACCACCTTAAAACCCCTTCGGAGTTGATCTAAGCTCTATATGGCCTAGTGTCCCAGCTAAACCTGAACAGATTCCTCTCACATTTCATACTTGTAGGACTCTGGACCAGAACCAGTAATGATTACGTTCAGTTCAGATCCGCTCCATCTGCAGAAGAACCGTAATGTTCCCAAGCAGCAGAGTCTAAGGCCGTTTCTCAGTATGTGTACTTGTGCGTTCTCCTTTGCTAATGAAACATCATCAGCTTCAGCCCTAGTACTCTTCTGATTCACAAGAACAGACCGAGAACGGACAAAGCCCCCAGATGTTATTCTAGCACCTCCCTCTTTACCCAGCATGCATCAGAGCAGACCTGTCCGTTCTTGAGATTGACAGCTGTCCCAGCATGCACTGCTGCGTGCAGCAGCAGCTTCCAATGGAGCTTCGCAGAGTATTGAGTTAAAAGTTCTCTTTTTCTGTTGCCGTTGTTCTATAAAAGTACGGTTTAAGATCATTTGAGGCAAGCTTCACTATATGGCCCATTTACTGATTTAGTGCGTAATAAAAAAAAAAAAAAAAAAAAGTTCAGATGTTGGGAGGACCGGGGCAACCAGCGGACCTTTGAGGTTAAACGCAACCCGGAATAACGTCACCCGTCTGCAGCAGCCCTCTCTCTGCACTTAGCCGTTTGTGAAATACCGCTGAATGTGAAGTACCGCTATGATGGAGGTTTGTTACATTGATTTATTTGGCAAACGCATGTGTTAATTATTATTCTCCCACTAAATAAATGAAAACAGTCATGATTTATTATTATCTAGAGACTATTAATAACAGGAGGTGAAATGCAGCTCCAGACCAGCTTTTAATGTGGTTATGTAATCAGTGCCTTTCTGTTCCAATTGACCCAGATTTAAGCTCTGTGCTCCAATTCTCCCAGAGTCCATACTCTCCTGTGTTCTCAGTCCGTACTTGATAGGGGTGTAAATAATAATCATTGTGTATTGATGCATCGATCCAACAGCCCGACGATCCGATGCATCGATACGTCCGCAAGAGAATCGATTCATGCTTTTTTTTTTCCCTCCGACTCTATTTTTATCCATTTGCTCCTGGGGTGTGAATTCTAACCCTCCCGTGGTGCATTGGTAGCTAAACCTATTCTTTGCCCTCCCTACCAAACTTCCTGGTTATGCTCTTACAGCAGTGTGTTGCTGTAAGCTTAACACAGGAGCATTTTTGATTTATGCTCAATATTGAAGAGGTCTGTGCTACACACTGTGGGTCTAGATATGGCCGAGGCGGAGAGGAAGTGGGGGCAAATTTGAGATCCGATGGCGAGGACGACGGAGGGACATGAGGGGCCAAAAAGAGCGTGACCCCCTCAGGTGGAGGGTCCCTGCCAGCTCGGCGCACCTTGCGCTCTTCTAAGCAGGTCAAACTTCATGAGTTGTTTTCCTCCGCAATTTCGTTCCTGAAAACAAAAACAAGCCGGCCTCCCCTGTCTGCTTGCACTGTTTGCCATCAGCTGGCCAATTTGGCAGAGGTGCAGCTGAGCGTCCTAATGGGGGGGCGGGATGTCTGGAGCGAGGTATTGAATTGCACTCATTGCACTGATTATGTGCAGTATTTTTGATGCAAAGCCTTTTCAGAATCTATAACGCAGTGAATGAGGTTTTTAATAGGAATAGGTTGAGTAAAACTTTTCTACTTCTGTTATTTTCTGTAGTTTCTCAAAAAAAAAAAAAAAGCATAACGATATTATAGCTTTCATGGATTTATTTCAAATTGGTAAAAAAAAAAATGAACCAATTAATCGAATCGAATCGTATGTGTGATGTAATCTTGAGTATCGAAAATAATCGAATCGTTGGGTCAGGAAATCGATACTGAATCGAAACGCCATGATGGGTGTGATTTACAC
Source organism: Cyprinodon brontotheroides (assembly GCA_018398635.1). Classification (NCBI taxonomy): domain Eukaryota; kingdom Metazoa; phylum Chordata; class Actinopteri; order Cyprinodontiformes; family Cyprinodontidae; genus Cyprinodon; species Cyprinodon brontotheroides. Next base: position 10,665 of record JAGKQL010005138.1, read on the forward strand.
CCCTACTAGGAGATAGTTTTACGATCTAAAAGTTCCCTATGGAACCTCACATTTGGCTCTTGGTCTGTATCAGCATCCCTCCAGGTATCAGGCAGCACCATGTCTGGTTCCGCTCCAGGTTTCTTCCCGTTAAAGCAGAGGTTTTCCTCTCCACTGTCGCCATATGCTTATGAGGAATTAATCCTGTAAAGTAAACATCTGAATGCAGTCAGCTGGGTTTCCCTACATAGCCAATCTGTCTGTAAGGACTGGATGATGTATTTCCTGCGATGCACGTTTAGATGATGTGCTGTGAATCACCTGAGCTGCTCTGGGCCCCCTGTGTCTGCAGGACCAGGCTTTGGGCGAGCTGGAGAAGAACAGCGATAAGCTGCAGCAGCGCACCTCGTCATCAGACAGCAGCCAGCCGGCTCACCTCCACCAGCTGCTCTGCTCCCTGCAGAAGCAGCTCCTGGCCTACTGTCACATCAACGCCGTCACAGAGGTATGGAAAGAAAGCGCTGTCTGTGACTGCAGCAGACGAACCCATCTAACCCAGATCGCCGCGTTTCCTGCAGAACTCCAGCAGCGTGGCCTCCCTGAAAAACTTTTGCAGCTCCTGCTGCCACTGGGCTATCTTCTGCGGTCCAGCTGCCCTGCTGAAGAAGCTACTGGAAACGCGATGAGAAGCTTCAAGGTGAGCGCCTGGCACCGGCCTCCTGAGCAGGGTCTGTTTGGGACACCATCTGCTCATCCGTTCTTCTGTCGCCTCCAGACGTGATCTTCGTGTCGGCGGCGGGCAGCATGCTGTGTCAGATCATCAACTCGCTGCTGCTGCTCCCGGTTCCGGTGGTGAGGCCGCTGCTGAGCCACCTGCTGGACCTGCTGCCGCCGCTGGACCGACTCAACAGGCTGCTGCCGGCTGCGTCTCCGCTGGAGGACCAGGAGCTGCAGTGGCCTCTTCACGGTCAGACATAATGTCCGATCTAATGGGCACTTTGTTCTGGCTGGGAAACTCAAAACCCGAGATCCCTCCTTCTTCTGTTGCACTAATATGATTTTAGCACAAGTAAACCTTAACTTGCTGTAGGAGGAGATGGTTCACTGTTAAAAGGGAGCTCTTTGTCTCACCTTGAAGGTTTCTTTCTCGGTTCATTTCCTGAAAACTCTTTAAATAACACTTCATGTGTTTATGTATTAAATGTAACAGAGACATGATTCCGGTAGCGGTAATCTGCTGGATTAGAGGGTTACAGAAGGCAGCTGCTTTAACCGAATCACTTCGCGAGGAAGTGAAACTTTCAGAACTGAGCTTGGTACGTAGATATTTTTCACATGCTTCCATCCATGGCTCCAGCTTTATCAAATCAATATCATATTACACTTTCAGGCTCGGTTGTCCTACGCCCGGGGCAAGTCGTTTTATTGTCGGGAGTACAGATTTCATTGCATTTTCCACGCCGTGCAAGTGCAATGATAGCCAAAAAAAATTATTTATCACTCAAAATGACTTTAAAACAACGGTTATTCGCTGAAAACTTAATCACAAGCGTTGTTGGCGCCATTTTTTGTTTTGTACACATTCTGATTTGAAGTCTTAGAGAGAATTTGCAGCATGTAGCAGTTGGATGATGAATTTAATCTATACTATAATACACGCTAGACAAAATGATCAGTCAGGGGATGCCAGGAAAATAATAATAATAACTGGAAGTGCACATGCGGCAGGTCGATTAGTCATATGGCGTGTCTTCTGTACAAAGTGATGCAGGTCATGCGCATTTCCCTAAAAATGTTCCCGCTTTGTGCCTTTTCTTAGACATTGAGTGGTACGTAGTGTTATAGAGCTAAAACATGTTAAATTGGTAGGTAGTGTAAGTTTTTAACCTGTCAAGTTTTT